>RJWM01038114.1:0-16968 GCA_004363535.1 Dasyprocta punctata | reverse complement strand
TGTTAGAGGAAGATGCAATCTGTATTTGTGAGAGAAGGGAAAGGATATAGCTGTGCGGGAGAATGGATCGCTAAGCGGAAACCGGCAAGGGTGCGTGGTTTATCCAGGTAAGAGTGAGAGGAGTCATGATTCAGACAGAACAGCAAGTTAAAGACACGCAGATGAGCACGTGAAGCACGTTTGGAATGGGTGGCTGATACACCCGGAACAGACGTCTCTAGGATGCTAAGGACGCTCAAGAGGCAGGCAGAAATGGGTGAGGTACGGTTTTGAGGGGACCGAGAAATGATGGAGGCCAAATACCGGGTTCGTATCCACGCACATCTCATTTCTGCGCAGCGTCTGTGGCTGCTTCCCCGCTGAGATGGCAGAGTTGAGAACTCGCCACAGAGAACCAAGGCTCCACAAAGCCAGTCACATTCGCCCGGGGAGGAGGAGCATGAGGAACCTCTCAGTGGAGAAACGTGGGGCCTTGCAGAGCGTCCAGTGCTGCTGTCGGCCTGGAGGGAAACAGCAGACGGCTGCTCTGTGCGGGGCTCTGCTGGCTGCGGTGTGGAGTGCGGAGTGGGGGAGACTGGGCTACAGGCTGGGAAATAACGCTGTGTCTTACTCCCCCAGGGCTGAGAATCCTTTGGCAACAGGACCGTGCCTAGAGCATCTTTTTTTTTTTTTAAAGGGAAACACACACACATACACACAGAAAAGAAAAACAAAAAACAAGAGACATATAAACAACAACTACATGAACAACAAAAAACCCAAAACAATAACAATATACGCTTTCAAAACAAGATGACAGGATTTCACCAATGGTTGTAATATTGTATATTGTTATCCTCAAAAGAGCTGCTTAGATTACTAGATATAGGCATGCAAAATTGATCTAATCATATGAGTATTAACTGTTCTTTTACAAGAACTAATAGAATTAGTAATATAATCATCTTAGCTATTTTATGTATATATAAACAAATTTGCATCTTTTATCTTTTCCCTTTTCTTCTTTACCCTATCCTAGTTATTTTTCCCATTTGATCAGTTTTTTACCCTTTTACAATATCTATTGTAGATTTTGTATTTTGTATTTATTCTTTAAGTTTCTTATACTAGGGAGACAATATGATATTTACACATGTGAATCTGATTTGTTTCACTTATGAGTATGATTTCAAGTCTCATTCATTTACCTATAAAAGTCTCAATGTAATCCTTCTTTATAGTTGAGTAGTGCTCCATTGTATAAAAATACCATATCTTTTCTATCCATTCCGCGGTTGGTGGGCATTTGGGTTGTTTTCAAGATCTGGCTGCTACAAATTGTGCTGCTATAAACATGGGTACACATATATCACTGTGGTATGACATTTTCAATTTTTCTGGGAAAATGCCCAGAAGGGGAAAAACTGGGTCAAATGGGACTTCCAATCCTAGTTTTTTGAGGTGTCGCCACACTAATTTCCACAGTGGTTGCACCAGCCTATACTCTCACCAACAGTGGAGAAGAGTTCCTTTTTTCCCATAACCCCTCTAGTATTTGTTATTGGTTGATTTCTTGATCTTGGCCATTCTTTCTGGAGTGAGACAGAATCTCAGTGTTGTTTTAATTTGCATTTCTCAAATGACCAATGATTCTAAACATTTTTTCATATATTTGTCTACCATTTGTATTTCTTTATCTGAGAAGTGCATATTCATCTCAGATGTCCATTTATGGATTGGGTCTTTGAATTTTGGGGCCAGATCTTTTTTAATTCTTTATATGTTCTAGATAGGAGTTCTTTGAGGGAGAGTTAGTTAAGATTTTTTCCCAATTAGTGGGTTTTCTTTTCACTCTGTTAGAAATTTCTTTTGACATGCAAAAACTTTTTAATAAGATGAGATCCCAGTTGTTGATTCTGGGAAGTGTTTCCTGTGCAGTTTGATTTTTGTTCATGAAATCTTTACCTACGCCTAGGTCTTCAAGATTTCTACCGACTTTGTCTTCCAGCAGATTTAGTGTTTCTGTTTTAATATTTAGATCTTTGATCCATTTTGACTTTAGTTTAGTGCAAGGTGATAGGCATGGATCTAGTTTTAGTTTTCAGCTTATGGAAAGCCAGTTTTTCCAGCACCACTTATTGAAATGATTGTCTTTCTTCCAGTGAACTTGTTTGGCCCCTTTGTCAAAGATAAGGTGGTTGAGTGTGTTTGCAGTTGTGGCTGTATCTTCTAATTTATTTCATTGACCTTCAGGTTTGTTTTTTTGCCAGTAACATGCAGTTTTTTATCACAGTAGCTTGTAGTATAATTTCAAATCAGGTAGCTGGGTGTGGTGGCGCACTTCTGTAATCCCAGCACTTGGGAGACTGAAGCAGGAGGATCGTTACAAGTTTGAGACCAGCCTGGGCTACAACATGAGCCCAAGGCCAGTCTGAATTACAGAGCAAGACCCTGTCTCAAAAATAAAATTAAAATAAAATTTAAAAAAATAATTTCAAGTCAGGGATTGCGATGCCCTGCGTTGCCTTTGTTGCTCATAAGTGCCTCTGCTGTTCTGGGTCTCTTCTGGTTCCAGATGAATTTTAGGAATAATTTCTCTAGATCTCTGAGGCATGCTAATGGTATTTTTATTGGAATTACATTAAATCTGTGTAACGATTTTGGGAGAAGGGCCATTTTCACAATGTTTGTTCTTCCTATCCATGAACAAGGAATGTCTTTCCATTTCCTGAAATCCTCTTCAATGTCTGTTTTCAGAGTAATGTGGCTTTCTATGTGTAGATCTTTTAATTCCTTTGTTAGATTGATTCCTAAGTATTTCATTTTGGGGGGTGCTATTGTGAAGGGTGTGGTTTCCCTTATTTCTCCCAGTGAGTTTGTTGTTTGTGTACAGGAATGCTACTGATTTTTGAGTGCTGACTTTGTTTCCAGCTACATTACTGAATTTGTTTATTAGATCTAGGAGTCTTTCAGTGGACTTTTGAGGGTCTTCTATGCTGAGTATCATGTCATCTGCAAATAATGATAATCTAGCTTCTTCATTTCGTACTCCTGTTCCTTTTATTTCTCTCTCTTGTCTAGTTGCTCTGGCTAATGTTTCCAAATGTGTGTTAAATAAGGGTGGTGAGAGTGGACATGCTTGTCTTGTTCCTGATTTTAGGTTGAAAGCTTTCAGTTTTTGTCCATTTAGTAAGATGTTGGCTGTTGGTTTATCACATACAGTTTTTATCAGATTGAGGTAAAGACCATCTGTTCTGATTTTTTTTTAGGGTTTTTATCATGAGCGGGCCTCACCCAGGGCTCCCGGATGACTGCAGGCTGCCGGGTGCAGGTCCCCAGACGGGCCTCAGAGATGGTCCCAAGGTGTGGATGGTTCATTGGGTGCAGACTCCCGGTCCTCGCAGGCCTTCCTGAGGTTCCCAGGTGACGGAAGAACCCTGGCCGCAGACTCCCGGTCCCCGCAGGCCTCAGAGGTGGTGTTCGGTGCTACAGCATCTTTGTATCCTTTGTTGTGTAGACGCATCCCAGGTGGCTCACAACTTTTATCAGATGAATGATGACGATAGTGGTGGTGGTCGTGGTGATAGTAATAATACGATCATCATATTTGCCTCTCTGTGCCCGTCTCTTCAGTAAATGTTATATGCATTAGTTTATTTAATCCTCCTGATAACCCAGTGAAGCAGGAGCCAAAGATCTCATTTTAGAGATGCAGTAACCGAGGTCACCAGCCCGACCAGCACTGACCGGCTTGTGGGCAGGTGAAGCAGTCATGGCTTGAACTCAGACCTGCGTTTCTCTAAAGTCTCTATGCTTCCTTCTGACTTCCCAGGGGTCTGAGGGTGAGTCCTTCAGCCGGAGCGCCTGGGGAAGGCAATGAGAAGCATCTGTTGCCAGCTTCCTCGGACTCTCCCACCTTCGGAGAGCCAACCAAGGGTAAAGGAGGCTGCTGCAAGACGGAGCCCTGACCACCCACCCGCACCCGTGGAGATGATGGCAGCTCTTGTCTTCTGCCTTCACTCTGCAGCCCCACAGGCCTTGGCAGGGGGAATCGGAGGTTGGTGCGAAGGGAATATCAGCACAGCCCCAAGTGAGCAGACGATGCCAATTACATTTGACAGGTGCCTCCTCCTAATTGCCAGCCGCCCACAGCCCGAGTTGTTGGCTTTCTTACTTCTTGCAGCTCCACCATTCAACTGCTTCCAGATTCAGCAGCCTGAAGCCTTCCTCCCCTCCACCCAGGAAGAGTCTCCTCTCCCTCCTCCTTTTGCTACTTGTCTTGGGTTGACGAGCCATTTATTCCCAGAACCCCGAAGAGCAGCTCGTTTATAGGAACTGATTACCTCAACACTGGCCCAGAAAAAAGTGAGAAACGCATGCTGTCGGGACTTTTCCAGTACAGGGTTTTGATTAACTGCGGCTTCGCTCTTAGCACCTGCTGCACAAGCACGCCAGTAACCTGACGAACACCTCCAGAACTTAAGGCTCATTTTTACTGATTTCTGTTTAATTCTTCTGTCCTTTAGTTTTTCTTTCCTGTGGATAATTGTTTTGTTCCAAAGAAATGGACCAAGGATCTGTTCTCATTTCATGATTGCTGCAGGTTGTATAATACTTTGACCCAGAAGGTACTGTGAACAACCTGCAAAACCTCAAATGGGACTTTCATGTGGAAATAAACACTGTGTATTTCCCCCTGGAAAGTGATAGAATTGTATTTAATTTGAGGACTTTGAAAACTACTATTAAAAAGCTTTCCGAGGACCAGGTGGCTTTGTTTGTTTTGTTTGGTTTTGTTTTCCTCTCTATCATATGTAACTGTGTTCCTGGGTGGCTTCAGGACGCCTCCCCACTGTATTCCTTCTCCTTCTGTCGAAACTGATGGTGTGCGGTTAAGTACCTTGGGATTTGTGTGTAATCTTCCCGGACAAAAGCAGCCCTGAAGTATCAGTGCTTAGCACCATCACCTAGGGATTCTGACCAGGCGCCACCCAAGGAGAGCTCCACATCACTCGTAAAACAAAAGAAGCTTCCATAATCATTTTCTTGTACCTGCAGCTTGGGGATCGGATCACTTAGCAGAGCATTTGAGGGTAACAGAAAATCTGACCTACAGTGGCTTAAACAAGTTAGTTTGCTTTTTACACACATTAGGCAGTTTAGAGCTAGGTGTCTGGAGGTATTGATAATGTCTGGGCCAACATCTCTTTGTCACTTATGGTTTTAGCCTCATGGTCACAAAGTGGCTGCTGTGTCCATGGACACGTAGCTGTGCATGAGACTAGGAAGTAAATATTCCCAAGTCCTGTAGGGATGGTGGGCAAGGGATTGAGCGTTAGGAGGCAGAGTTGGGCCAGTTTCCAGTGTCTGCCACAGGAACTGTGGGAGAAGGTGACAGAAGTGAAACGTGCGTCTGAAGTACTTTTTAAGGAGTCAGCGTGGTCAGGCCTCTTTGCATCTGGTCATTTCCTCGCCTTTGTAGCACCATACGCCTTATATGCAGGGGTTTGGGGGACCACCTGGAGGCCCCTCCTTGAAAGAAGAGCAATTATCGCAATTATCTCCATTTGGAATGAACTTGGCCCGGCCTCAATATATTGGTATGTACAGACCTGGCTAGGCCATTTCTGTGTTCCTTCAATTGGCTTTAAGCAGTGTAAACTGGGCTGGCTACAGGCCTGATGTGTAATCTTTGAAGGAGTCACTTTCCTTGTCCCATGACTCCCAAAAAACGTGGTTGAGCTGGGTGGGATGAAGAGCCTTGCTCCACCACGTGGGCTAGGATCAAGCCTCAAAATAAGAGGCTATGGCTTCCCAGGGAAGAAAAGAGCGTTCCTCAGAGCTGAAACACTGACCCAAAGCATGAGAAGCTACCTCACTTGTGTTACATAGATTGCTCTCTCTGCGTTTCTTTCCCTCTGCATCGCAGAGGTGACCTCAGGCCTCCTACCTCGCCCAGCCCTTGGCTCCCACGTATTTGCTCTCATTCTCACTGTCACACATCCCGGAGCCACTGCCCTCACAGAGAATTACTAAAACCCAGGCTGGGCCCTGGGTCATGATCTTTGTTCCAGTGAACACCATTGTGACTGGACTTAGGACTCCCTGGGTTCCCATAACTATATGTATGTCTTAGTGTCTTCATTCTTGCCTCGGGCTGCATTGGAAGTGGTAGATTGGAATTGATCACTGGAATTCCAGTAAGTTTTGTAGAGTACGAATTTAAGCTTCCTGGATCATGGTGAGGAGCAGGAAGGGCTCTCCGCAGTGGGAGGCATTTCACCCTTCCCTCAGATTGAAACTGACATTTGTGCCTGAGCTGAGTTTTCTACAAAAAGTCTGGCATACATCTTTAAAATAAAACACATGGCTGAAATAGTAAAAATAATTTAGAAATACTTTTCATTACTGTAAAGAAGAGATTAAAGAAATGATGGGCAGTCAGTCTTCATATGCTATGGTCGCAGAGAAAGAGAGAATGAATAGCAACATAAAGAGCTGACAATTGCTCATAATCTTTTATAAAGGAAAAATAAAAAAGTAAATTGCCAAGTATAACAGATGTATTACATTTTTGTAAAAGAAAATATTTAAATACATACATAGTGTGGTTTTACAGATTGTCTCAATGACAAACTAGTTGTTACCACTGAGGAGTAGAATTTGGAGTTAAAAAATCTCAGTTTTAAATTACCAATAAGCATGCATATCTTGAAACAAAAAAAAAAAACGATTTTCTTAAAAGTACAAATTTAGACAACTTCTAGGTAACTTGAACCAAGTAAATTCAGATTTTTCATTAGAGAGCTTTGCTATTTCAGACTCTCATTAGGGAAAAAATAGTAAAGTCAAAGAAACTCATGTCACTTTAGAATTATCTTTGTTAATTTTCAAAATATTTATATTCGCACGGACTAAATAGAAGAACACTTCTGATCTGTTTATCTACTCTTTTGGCAGAGTTACTCTTTAGAATCAAGGTAAGGATATTAAAATCTACCATGGGAACATTGACTCAAATATAATGTCAGTCATTAGTGGAGCAAAAAGTGCAACTTATCTCTCATCTGGTCAAATAAGGTAATTACTTTTAAATAAACCAACTCCAATTCTCTCATATGTGTCATAATGGAATAGTAAGATGAAATTAAAGTGCAGCAAGGTTTCTCCCTTACACCTGGCAATATTCCTCTGAACTTGCTTAGATAGACCCCTGTGAATTAACTTGCCCATGGGAGTGCTTTTGAACTTGACACTTCTTCCTAAGTAAATACAGACGTCTTGCCTTTTTCTGCGTACTCCCCAAATCTGCATATGACTTCAGTGCATCCCCAAGGGTTCGTGTGTTGGAGGCCTGGTCCTCCATGCGATGATGTTAGGAGGTGGTGGAAACAGCAAAAATAATTTAGGAAAAGGGTGATCCTGGGGAGGTGATTGACCACTGGGGCCCTCCCCCTGGGAAGAGATGGAGGAAGGTTCTGTGGACCTTGGTGAGTTCCTAAAAGAGGATTGTTACGAAAGACCAAGGCAGACCACTGGCTCTTGGGCTTTGTCTTGCCCTGAGCTCTCGCTCTGCTCCTCACGTGCAGTCCTGCCAGCCACGGTGCACACAGTTAGGGCCAGGGGGTGGGGTGAGTCTCACTGGCTCCATGCTGTTTGACCTCTAAAACCATGAGCCAAATAAAACTCTTTTCTTTATAAAGTACCCAACCTCAGGCATTTTGCAATAGCAATGTAAAATAGACTCATACATCTCCAATAATCATATCTGAGTTCATTAAAGAAAATCACCAATAAATGTTTTAACTTCACACTTCTGCTTGACAGAAAAATGAGCAAGATAAGTTCACAGTACAACGACTGTTCTGCAGTTCAGCAGCGTACATTGAATGTGCTGATGTGAAGCATTCCCTGCAGGAGCCACACTTTCACCAGGACAGAGAATCTTGTTTTAACTAAAGGTAAGATGCAATCTTCAGTTCCCCTCTCCCTTAACATTTTGCAATAGGCCTCAAATTATGGTATCCAGTGTTCTCTGACTGAAAAATAAAGTTCTAGCTGTGACTCAGCTGCGGTTGATTTCAGTGTCTTTGGCATGTCTTCTTCACATTTAAATATTTCATCAGCTAGATTTATATTTATACCCATAGAGCAATTGAGAATACCTTATGGTTATTTTGAAAAAAAAATATTGATCCATAGTCAATTGGTTGCATTCAATTATCATCTCTTCCCTAAACAGGAAACATCAGTAAACAGAAAAGTCTTTTGCACCCATTTGTCTTTTATTTTTAAATCCAACTTTACCTTAATGAAAGCACAGGATCCCATCAACAGAATAGAAGCAGTTGATTTGGGGAGGGGACACATTTTTTGGTGCTTTTTGGCTATATTAAATTAAATCCAGGGCTTATCAACTACTACATATTGCATAGTCAGACATGATACTTGAGATCAGGCATGGCAACCTAGAATTAGTCATAGCACCATTTATTGTCCGAAAAATTTGAAACATCAAGTGACCATGCATAGAAATTTAAACACCTTTCTACTGTTGCTTTTGTTCATCTCAGGGGAAAATTGTCCCCTACCCCCATTCTTATGGACTTTCACAGCCTCCTGTGGATCATTCTGCTTCTTGACCTGGAAGTCAGCACTCAAACCTCTCAGACACGATGGATGATCGCCAAATCCCCCCTCCAATTATAGGCCATGCACTACAGTGATTGTTTAATGGAGAAGATACAAATCTAAAAGGGGCAGTGAAGACACAGTAGATGATGTCATTCAAAAATATTCACAGTGCCACGGCAGGAGCGCGAGAGGAGCAGTTTAGGGTACCTCCAGATTAATACTCACTGCCTTCAGTAATGATGATGACAGCTTCCACTTCTCTGTGAATGCAGCGGTGCACCTGGTACTTTGCAGATATGATTCACTGAACCTTGCGAGGTACATAACATCATTATCCCCATGCAGAGCTGGGTACACCAGGCTTTTGAGAGGTTAAGTGATGTATGCAAGGCCATGAAAATACAGAGTGGTAGTTTAAACTGATAAGCTCATAATTATAGTGAAAGAAACAACTAAACATACAACTCTGTTCACTATTAGAGAATCCTAACGGGCAAATTCAAGAGTTTAAAAACTGTCGAAGAGAAAGAATTAGTGACTTGTCTTTTCTTTAAGAGTGCTACCAGCAGATGAGCAGAGTAAAGAAGAATTCTCTTTCTAAATGGATTCAGCAAAGAATAAAAAAGGAGTGACAGAAGTAGAATGTCACGGTTTTGCGAACTGTTAGGGATTAAATGTTTGTATCACTCTCCCCAAATGCATGTGTTGAAGCTGTAACCTCCAATGTGCCTGTATTTGGAGATGGGGCCCTTAGGAATTAATTAAGATTGGATAAGGATCAGTGTCTTTACAGTAAGAGTCACCAGACAGCATCCTCTCTCGCTCTTCCCTGTGTTTGCTGAGCACACAGAGAGATGGCAGCCATGTACAAACCAGAAGAAGGGTCAGAACAAAACCTATCATGCTAGGACCTTGCACCTGGACTTTCTGTTTTCCAGACTTGTATAACATGAATTTCTGCTGTTTAAGCCACCCAGCCAATGCTATTTTGTTATAGTAACTCCAGCTGTCTGAGATGCATCCTTAATAAATCAATAAATCTAGGCATAAATGACTGACAACACAAAAAGAGAAACAGGTGGAAATCATGTACCTCCAATGAAAGAAGACCACACCATTTTTGAGATGTTATTGGCAAAAAAAAAAAAAAAAAGTCAAACCTTAAGTTTAAAGAAAGCCTCTAGGTAAAATTGTCAGCTCAAAACAACAGAGCAGAAAAAAATATATAAAATGCCACCATAGAAGTTGTATTGGGTGATACTATGTACCCCCAAGTCCTCGTATACTTTTGATGGGGCTGAGTCTGGTGCTTGTGTTTGGTTTGTGGTCTAGAGCTGGGATTGATGATGTGAGTGTTGCACCCGCCCAGGGGTGGAGCTGAGACACAGTGTAAAGGAGGTGGGTCTTCCTCTCTCTCACCTCCGCTCCCCCCCCTCACCAGCGCACCTTGCTGTTTCAGCAACCACCATGAATGGCTGCCCCACCACGCCATGCTGCCTTGGAGCCAACTGAGTATGGACTGAAACTCCTGAGAAACTGTAAGAAATAAACCTTTCCTTCCCTAATTTTGGGTGTCAGATATTCTGTCTTGGCAACAAGTGATAATTAACTAAGACAGAAGTGAAATTAGCAAACATTAGACTCTGAGATACTCTCCAAAGGAAAATACTGTGTCTATTCAAGTACAACAGCAAACTACAAAATGTACAGGAAAAAATAGGGATGGGTGGAGGGGGAAGAAAGAAAACAGAGCAAGAAAAAGGAGGCAAAAGAGCTCATAGATTGAGATTTTGCAAGACACATCATTTTGCATACCATAATGTATGAATTTTTTTAAAAAATCAAAATTCAAGAAAGCTGTAAGAAAAATCAGGAAAAGGAAACATTTAAAAATGTGCAGCTATCTGATGATGCTGAATTATTGCAAATTTTATGTGTAATATGGCATTGCAATGCTTTTGTTTTCAGTAATTTAGAGAGATACCCACCAACTTACTTATGCGAGAAGTGACACATGCTTTGAGAGAGTGTAAGGAGGGAAGTGTGAAAGGAAAAGCTGCTTGTGCGTAGAGTATTGTTGGAGCTGGACAATGAGGGAGGAGAAGCTCACCATTTTGTGCTGTTTCTTTTCTTTTTTTTTTTTTTTTTCCTTTTGGTACTGGGGATTGAACTCATGACCTTGCACTTATCAGGCAAGTGCTTGCACCCCTGAGCTAAATCCCCAACCCTGTGCTGTTTCTTTACATATGTTTGATATTTTTCCATTGCTAAAAGGTTTCAAAAATTGAGATCATATTATAGAGTGTTCTATGTATGAGTATATATGTAGAGGCAAATATTTATATTATTTTTTCATTTAATACATAAAATGTGAACAATTTTCATCTTTTTAAAAGAATATTTTAAAAAATCCTAATCCAAATACCCAAGAGGAATATTCTTTACAGGAGTAAGGTCTAAATCTATTCTATTGTTACAAAATTGTGGCACTTAGAAAAAAATATATTCTTTAACAAGAATTCTCTTTCTTAATAATCTTTTATTGATTGTTCCAGGGCCCATTTAGTTCTGCCTCATTATAAGAGAGCAGCTTTTTCTCATTATGTTTTGATGAGATGAAAAATCACCATAGCTTAAAGGCCTGCACATTCCATGTAAAGGACACTATTTCCTCAGCAGTAAGAGAAAAATCCCCGTCACCTTCCAGTAATGTCTTTCTATTGATTAAATCCAAGGGGCAATAAGATATATCAAATGACTTACAATTTAGCATATTGGTTTTAGTTTCTAAGTACTAATGGTAAGTGGGGTTCATACAGGCCATAATGATTAGTGGGGGCGCATGTGTCATTCCATCCACCCTGCGCTGCAGGAGAGACCACAGCAGGGGGCTACTAGTGGCTCCATCACCAGGAGACAGAGTGACTTTTTCCAAAAAGGTTCCTTTCTGAGTTCCGTACTAAACCTATATACCACTTTCTAGCATTTCTAGCAAGGTTAATACACTCTCAGAGTCATTTTGTTTGCTCATGGGAACCAAAGACAATACTTGTGCAGAAAATAGAGACCTAGTTCTAAGAGGAGATGTTAGCACAGGCTTGAGGAAAAGGAAAGCTGTAAGAACAGAAGCGGGAGGAAAGTGCCTTGCAAACAGTAGTGGCTCAAAGGTGCACGTTTCATGAATGTGAGGGATAATTCTTTTTCTGTGAGAAAAGAGAGGAATCAGATAGTGTTCCAGGGAGCTAACGGTGTGTTAGAAGAAGAAAGGTGAGGTTCTTACAGGGAAATGTCTTACTTTTCATGGTGAATGAAGAAGCAAGATCAATTATGAATGCAGGCGAAGGGGTGTTTAAGACATTGGGGAACTAGGAGAAAAGCTGGGACATGTACTTGATTAAGTAAAGATAATTAAGGATTACGAAAAGGCACGAGACTGTTCTGTTATCTCCTCTTTTTGACTGGGAGTCCTTTGACATCCAGGGCCACATCCCAGTTCCGCATTCCTGTACCGTGAGCATGTTTAAATTACATACCTGTCAATTCGTCTCCTCAGTGAGTAAACTTTCAGGCAGAAAAGTAGCACAAGTAAACTTAAAAATACAAGGAAATAGTAGAGGAAAATTCTTGGGTAAAGGTTAAAGATCCACATGACACAGTGTCATCAAGGAAAGTACACCACACAGTTTGTAGCAGACATTTCATGTGAACTTGTGGAATCAGTGAAAATGTATTTTTTTCTCAATCTATACAAGACAAGTCTCGCAGTTTTATGGCAGAGAGAGAGAGAGAGAGAGAGCGAGAGCCTAACAAGCAAGGTTCAAGTAAGAGTGTAGAAAGAAATAGAGTTTGCTGTTAGATAAAAAGGCAGTCAAATAAGACATATATGGGAAAGGAGGCAGAAAAAGTATGACCAAAATAGATAAAGAAGAATTATAATAATTGGACAACAAAATTTCATGGTGTGGTTTCATCTTGGAAGTTGGAATAAAATGAAGTTGTTTGGAGGGAAATTTCAGTTACCATCTGGGAAAACCCTGGTGGGATGGCATGAAGATTAACTAGGGGCTGATGTTGTACTTCAGTTCACCCTTTGGGAAGCTACTACAAACTATGGATCTACTCCATGGGAAGTTCTTCTCTGCACATATATTTAAAAATTATCACACTGACTTGGTGGATTCAGAGATCCCTCAGGGCTGGCTAACGGAACAGTCTACTCATCCAACAACCTTGCACTAACAGCCTCTTACATAGAAGGACAGCCTACCAGGCACCATAGGTGGTGAGACACTGATGCCTCCCTTTCAGACCTATGCCTCACATTCACTCACAGCTACCATTTCCAAGATATTTTCCAGGTCTAACTATCCCACTTAAGTTTCTGGTTCCAAGTTTTCTCCAAAATTTACCATGAATCATTTCCTTAGAATGACTTCACTATTTAATTCCTTTTTATTATTTCTATGTGCCCTAAGATTCCATCTATTAGGAAGACACAGGATCTGGAGTTTTTGAGCCAGCCTTCTTCTTAGAAGGGAGCTAACTTGAATCAAAGTCACATCTCTGAAAAGGCGAACTGTGGAACATTCCATGGTGACATGACGTTGTCTGCATCCTGTTCTCTGGACTACAGAGGAAAGTGGGAAACCCACTGACACACGTGAGACCTCAGTAACTGTGTGTGGCGTGGAATTGCTCTCTCACCCAGTAACCTGGCCTCAGAGAGGTAGGGATGCACCAAGGCACTGACTTCCTGTGGCAGCTGAGCTGTGTGGTTGCAGAACAACAGAGCCAAACAGGACCATGGAGCGCAGCCTACACTTGTTTCCCAGACAGCCCTGCTCTGGACGCACACTCAAGCACATGCCCACTCACAGGGAGATGACTGACACCTGCAAGGCCAATGGAAAGCGTCAGAACCTTAGGGGGGTTGACTTCCTTAGCAGAGATTGTATGGGATTGCACAGTTTAATGGATGCACACTGAAGTATGCAAAGGGTAATTTTCCAGTCTAATGCTTTCATCTCTTCCTAGTCATAATAGGTTTAAGAGGATATCATCATTTGAAAGAGATGTCTCAGCTCATTTTATATCAATGTACGATTTAAGAAGGGCACTTTCTCTTGTCTTCTGTTATCAGTGACATGGAAGCCAGTAACGTGTGATCTGAAAACAAAGTACAACTCAGTAACTCAAACTGTGGGCTGATGTGTATAGACTTACATCACTGAATTCAGACTTTTATTTGATGTATGGCTTTTCTTGGGACAGTCTTTTCCTAATGCATTTGATCAGAGGTATGTGAAATTTTTCTTAAAATAAAAAGCTAGGTATTTTCTAAATATCAATATTTGTTGACTGCATACTGAGTGCCAGGTATTGTGTGTGTGTGTGTGTGTGTGTGTAAATGACTGCTCCTCTCCTTGAGCTTAAAATCTGGTAGAGCAATAAACAAGTAACTATAAAATGATGATAAAGAGAATTAAGGCACAAGCCATATTTTTCGCATAGGAGGAGGCGCTGAATATCATATATTGGTGACAGTGGGACCTCCTCAGCTCAGGCGAGCAGGAGAGATCTGTGTGAGTGGAGAACACTTGGGTCTGAATGACTGGGGAAGGGTTGGAGGTGGATAGAAGGAGAATCTGGGCAGATGGTTTGTGCACGGGCAAGACCTGAAGTGAAAGGCAGCTGTCGCAGCTGCTCTAGGCGCGGAGGTTGCCGTGAAGCGAAGCCTGGGGCCCAGGCAGGTCCTGGATATACTGTACCATACGCATTTATTTAGGGATCACTCCACAGTAATTATTCATAGTAAAATACTCGCAATCAAAAGAGTAACGTATTTTGAGAGCATTCATTATGTGACACATCCTGCTTTGGATCCATCATCTCAAATGATTCCCCAGCAAACCTGCAGGACAGGGATGGCCCTACAGCTGGAGAAGCTGAGGCTTATCCCGTAGTAATTTCTGTAATATCTACAGAAAGTCTAACTGTGTTGCCTTCCATTCCTGACCTGTCGCTGTGCGTGGCCTTGGTTGCCTTCTTCAGTGTGGCATGCAAGGCCTTCGGTCTTCAGGTCCGTGCCTCCCTCTACACCTTCATCTATCATTGTCTTTAGTGAACAACAGATTACTGAAAACTCTTGGCTCTGAACAATTGTGGACACTCTTTGCCTATTAGCTCTCATGCTTTGTGTTTTGAGACTAAGTTTAAGTGCTATTTTCTCCATGAAATTCTTCTTATGTCCTCTTTGCTTGTGGTAGACAAGACAGTGAGTCTCTCCCCCTGAGAAATCCAGGTATTTATCTACCATGTAATTGCCTTACATGGTGACAGTGTCTTTGCAGGTGACATTCAGTTAAGGACCCCAAGACAGGTAGATAATCTTGAATTATCTGACTGGGTTCAGTGAAGTTTGCCAGCGGGTCCTCTTAGGATGGAGGCAGATAGGTCAGGAGATGAGATAATCTAAGTAGAGATCAGGCAGGGAGAGAGAATGAAATTTAAAGATGGCTACATCAGCCTACTGATTTTAAAGATAGAAAGAGGCCTTCACCTATGGAATTGCAGGCGACCTTAGAAGCTGAAAAGGTAAGCAAAAGAATTCTGTCCTGGCACCTTCAGGAGCAATATATCTTGCTTACTGCCACCATGACTTTAAGATTTCTGATACCCAAACTGTAAGATAAATTTGTGTTGCTTTTAAAACACTAAGATTGTGCTAATTTGTTATAGCAGCAATAAGAAACTAATACTTATTCATCATTCTTTGTTTTCTTTACCACAAGGGAAAATGGTCTCTGTCTTTAAGCTTCTATGGGACTTGCTGCACCAAACAGTTTATCCATCTGTCTCTTCTAAAGAGAATATAAGCTCTTGAAGACATAAACCAAGCCTTATAAGTGTTGACACATGCGTAGGGCTGAAACACAGTTACTCACCAATTTATTCATTTGTTTATTCCATATTTCATTTAAATATTTATCCTTGTTGAATGCTTAATATGTACTAGACAGTGATTTATTCAGTTACTACACTGAGGAGCAAACAGAGAGACTTTCTGGCTGCAAAGAACTGCAGGTTTGATGGAGGGGTGGACAATGATTAAACATCATGAAGGTAATCTGAAGGGACTGAAAGATATAAAATGTAAAGGGTGGTGAGAGCAGGGAGAGTGTTTTCGCAGAAAGAATGGTATATGGATCGTGGTATATGGATCGTGGTACATGGATCGTGGTATATGGATCGTGGTATATGGATCATGGTACATGGATCGTGGTATACGTGAAGGACTGAGCTATAGGAAGTGACGACGTGAGCCCTGTCACGGGGAAGAGCACCTCAAGAGACAGGAAGGCATCAGATGTTGCAGGATCTTACTGATTTTTTGCCAAACAGCAAAGGGAATTTACTAGAACATGTTAAGCAGGGAAGAAGGGAAGTGAGCCTGAATTTGGAAAGATTGCTCTTGTTCCTGTATCGAGAAGGACTCAGGGAGATGTGGGAGAAGAATGAAAAACCGAGAATTTTCAGGGGAGGATGCAAGGGAGAGAGAGAGGTAAGGATGAAGATAGAGAAGGGAACAGAATGAATGAATTTTAGAGGCAAAATCCAGGAAATTTAGTGCCAAGTTAGATGATGGTGGATGAGGAAGTGTCAAGGATGACTTTGTTGGATAAGAGGATGCAACATTTTTCGATAGCATGGCATAATGAAAATCATTTAGCAGGATTAAGAGATTACGGAGTCTGCATTAAAAATTCTAAATCAGTTTAGAGTTTAAGGACCCTATTTCCATCCTGGTCCCAGAAGTATTAGGCTGGACAAACTTGATAAATCACATAAATCCTGCTTAAAATAATAGCAACAGTTATCTTCACAAAGGGAGATTAGATGAAATTAGAAATTTAATTTAATGTAATAACTTTCTGTTGACTGTCTCTTTTACCCTTATTCTATCCAGTCAGATCTGGAAAGTCCAAAGGGAAGACATAATGTTCTTCTTTTTTTTCATGGAGGTTAAATTTTGCTGGATGAGACCACACCAATACCACATGAACACTGAGACAACAATTTAGGTTAGGACATAATTCCAGGACAAACTTGCCCAATGGGTGATGACAGAAAAATGGCCTAGTCACCCCCATTTTCCTAGATGACAGATAGCCAACTCTTAGAAAGACAACTGTATTATTAGCTGAAGAATAACCACAGGTGTATGAGTGAGGCTGGTCAGTGCCAGCAGGAATGCTGCCCAGCTGAGCTTGGGCCACACTGCTTGCTCACAGGATCATGAGCTATGTGAGCAGTGTGGTCTGGAGCTATGTGGACAGTGTGATCTGGAGCTATGTG
>RJWM01038113.1:0-16881 GCA_004363535.1 Dasyprocta punctata | reverse complement strand
CCATTTTTATATTTTGAGTTAGAGTCTTGTTAAGTTTCTCAGGCTGAGCTGGACCTTTAATCCCAGCACTCGGGAGGCTGAGGTAGGAGGAGTATTGTGAGTTCAAGGCCAGTTTGGGCTACAATGGGAGCACAAGGCTGTCCTGAGCTACATAGTGCAACACTGCCTCAAAAAAATCAGGCCAACAGTTTGGTTCAGTGGTTTAAGCACCTGCCTGGCAGGCGCGAGGTTGTGAGTTCAAAAAAAGTTTCTCAGGCTGGACTCCTTCTGCCTCAGCCTCTCAGAACACTGGGATTACAGAGGTGGACCGGCATGCCTGGCTCCCCAATCCTTTTTTAACTTCATAAATTCAACTTTTTGGCCAACATTTTATGTTCACATTAAGAATCAATTTGCTTTATAAAGTATGTGAAGATAAAATCTTGCAGTTCTTTTCTTCTTCCTTCCATTTCCCTTCTCTAAAGTCAGCAGCTTTATCTCCTTATTAGTTAAGTTTTTGTGTATTTTTCTTCCGAAAGTCTGGATATCACAAATCCCTGTGTGGATTTTTAAAATTGTAGGCATTATCTGTGAACTTTGTACTATAAGAATGAACTCCATCAGACAACAGGACACATGTTTCTCATTGCCCACCTTTAAGTACAGTTGCATTTTAGACTTTTAAAAAGATCAACACTTCTTATTACTACAGATGCTAATGAGAACTAAAGTCAGTCAAAAAACTATAGTTACTTTTTATTTCCTGTGCGACTTTTGTGTTCTTTGAATCTGAAAATAGTCTTGGCTTTTGTTTTGTTTAGTTTTATACCTACTTAATAACATAACCCTATTATTTATCAGTTATCTCTATATTTTCTCAAGGCATTAATTAGTTTAGCTGTTCTATTAATTCTTTTTTTTTTTTTTTTTTTTTTTTTT
The DNA here is from genome assembly GCA_004363535.1 of Dasyprocta punctata. Lineage (NCBI taxonomy): Eukaryota > Metazoa > Chordata > Mammalia > Rodentia > Dasyproctidae > Dasyprocta > Dasyprocta punctata. The sequence goes on along the minus strand of RJWM01038113.1, from coordinate 15,963 downwards.
TTTTTTTTTTTTTTTTTTTTTTTTTTTTTTTTTTTTTTTTTTTTTTTTTTTTTTTTTTTTTTTTTTTTTTTTTTTTTTTTTTTTTTTTTTTTTTTTTGTGGCACTGGGGTTCAAACTCACAACCTCACGCCTACCAGACAGGCACTTAAGCCACTGAGCCAATCTCCCAGCCCTAGTTTTTTGAGACAGAGTCACACTACATAGCTCAGGTCAGCCTTGTGCTCACGTTGTAGGCCAAACTGACCTCGAACTCACAATGCTCCTCCTACCTCAGCCTCCTGAGTGCTGGGACTAAAGGCATGCACCACCAGGCCCAGCTTGTTCTATTAATTCTATCTTCTTGAAGAAATCTCTCCAGGAGCCCCTTGACCTGTTTCACTTTGTTCTAGTAACCCTCTACAGCAGGGACACACTTTTCACCCTGGCACTTCCTCTCACCATCATCTTGGATAATCCTTGCCCTTCTCAATCAGAAAAGGTGTCTATGGGCCTCCACCACCTCTGTGTTGGAAGTCTGTTTCTTGTACTTCACTCCTTTTCTTGATTTACTTCTTTATTTTTGTAGACCAGATTCTCCAAGAATTGCCTTAGGAAGTCATAGAGCTAGGGATGGTGGTGCATGCTGTATCCCAACATTTGGGAGGCTGAGGCAGGAGGCTTACCATGAGTTCAAAGTCAGCCTGAACTACATAGGGAAACCTGGTCTCCAAACAAACAAACAAAAAAGTTATAGGAATCCGGGTAAGGTAAAACACGCCTGTGATTCCAGCTACTCAGAAGGCTGAGGCAGAAAGATAGCCCAGCCTGGATAGCTATTAAAACCCCTGTTTTAAAAACAAAACAAAAGCAATGACAACAAAATTGACAGATCATAAGAAGTAATTTTTTTGAGATTTTGCATGTCTGACCTTGGATTGATATCTTAGCTAGATAGCATATTCCAGTGTAGCTGGGTTTTTTCTTTGGTTTGGTTTGTTTTATTATACCTTACCAGGGATTGAACCCAGGACCTTTACACTGAGCTATTTCACCAGCCCTTTAATTTTTTTTTTAATTTTGAGACAAGATTTTGCTAAGTCACTAAGTTATCCAGGCTGAGCTCACACTTGCAGTCTGCCTGCCTCAGCCTCCCAGAGTGCTGTCATTATAGGTGTGCACCACCATATCTGACTTAGAAATCATTTTTCTTCAGGATCTTAAAGGTACTTCTCCACTGTTTTTCACCATCTGTTGCTGCCATTGAGAAGGCTGAAATTTTCTGACTTTTTTTTTGAAAATTAAGTTTATTGGTGCAATTTAGATATACATAATAATGACATTCATCACAGGGAATTTGTACCTATACATGATATATCTTGATTCCTCTTTTTTCCCCATTCCTCTCCCCTCCCTTCAACCCCTCTTCCCCTCCTTATTTACAAAACTGTTTCCATTTTATCTTTCTTTTCTTGTTTTTTTCTTTTTTCTTCCTTCCTTGTCCCCCTCCCCCTCCCCAGTTCCCCTTTCCTTTTGAACAATTTCTTCCTATTTCACAATATCCATTTTACATTTTGATTCTTATTTGCACTTTTAGTTTCTCACACCAGAGAGACAATGGAATATTTACACATGTGTCTGATTTATTTCACTTAGGAGTATGGTCTCAAGATGCATCCATTTAGCCACAAATGTCTCCAGCTTATCTTTCTTTATGGCAGAGTACTACACCATTGTATAAAAAAAAGCCCATATCTTTTTTATCTATTCATTGGCTAATGGGCATTTGAACTGTTTCCACGATTTAGCTACTACAAACTGTGCTTCTATAAACATGGGTGTACATGTATCACTGTGGTATGATGCTTTTAATTCTTTTGGGAAGATACCAAAAAGGGGAATACCTGGGTCAAATGAGACTTCTAGTCCCAGTTTTTTGAGGAATCTCCACACTGATTTCCACAACGGTTGCACCAGTCTTTACTCCCACCAACAGTGAAGAAGGGTTCCTTTTTCCCCACAGCCCCTCCAGCGTTTATTATTGATTGATTTCTTGATGATAGCCATTCTTTCTGGGGTGAGATGGAATCTCAGCATTGTTTTAATTTGTACTTCTTGAATGACTGGTGATGTTGAACATTTTTTCATATATTTATTTGCTGTTTGTATTTCCTCATCTGAGAAGTGTGTGTGTATCTCAGGTGCCCATTTTTATACTGGGTCTTTAAATTGTGGGGGGGGATCTGATTTTGTTTTAATTCTTTATATGTTCTAGATATTAGTCCTTTGTCTGAGAGACAACTAGCTACAATTTTTCCCACTCTATGGGTTGTCTTTCACTCTGTTGGAGTTTCTTTTGCTGTGCAAAAGCTTTTTAATAAGATGAGATCCTGGTTGTTGATTCTTTGTTGTATTTCCTGTGTGATAAGGGGTTTTGTTCATGAAGTCTGCCTACACCTATGTCTTCAAGAATTCTACCTATTCTCTATTCCAACAGATTTAGTGTTACTGTTTTAATATTTAGATCTTTGATCCATTTTGACTGTAGTTTAGTGCACGGCAGTAGACACAGGTCTAGTTTTAGTCTTGATCATGTGGAAAGTCAGTTTTTCTAGCACAGTTTACTAAATAGGCTATCTTCCTTTCAGTGAACATGTTTGGCCCCTTTGTTAAAGATAAGGTGGTTAAGTATGTTTGGAGTTGTTTTTGCATCTTCTAATCTGTTCCACTGATCTTCAGGTCTGTGTTCTTGCCAGTACCATTCTGTTTTCAACACAGTAGTTCTGATTGTGATATTCCCTGCCTTGCCTTTGTTGCCCAGTACTGTTTTTCTATTCTAGGTCTCTTCTGTTTCCAAATGAATTTTAGAAATGTTCCCTCTAGTTTTGTGGAGCATGCTAATGAAATTTTGATCGGAATTGCATTAAATTGTATAACAGATTTTAGGAGTAGCACCACTTTCACTATGTTGGTTCTTCCTACCCACGAGCAAAGGATATCTTTCCATTTTCTGATATCCTCTTTGATCTCCTTTTTCAGAGTATTGTAGTTTTCAATGTCGAGGTCTTTTAGTTCCTTTGTTAGATTGATGCCTAAGTATTTTGGCTTTTTTAGGATGCAACTTTGAGAGGTGTTGCTTCACTTATTTTTCTCTCAGTGAGTTTGCTATCTTTTTTTCCCCTGGTACCAGGGATCAAACTCACAACCTCACACCTACCACTGAGCTAAAACTGTTTTTTTTCAAGGCAGGGTCGCACTATGTAGCTCAGGCCGGCCTTGCTCATGTTGTAACCCAAACCAGCCTCGAACTCACAATGCTCCTCCTACCTCAGCCTCCCGAGTGCTGGGATTAAAAGTGTGCACCACCACGCCTGGCTCTTGAGTGTGCTATTTATGTACGGGAATGCTATTGATTTTTCTTGCGAGGGGTACCAGGAATCAAACTCAGCACCCTGTACTTGCCAGGCAGGTGCTGTGCCACTGAGCAATATCCCCAGCATGCTATTGATTTTTGAGTGTTGACTTTGTATCCTCTGACTCTTGATCCTCTGATGTGATCTTTTTACTTTCTGAAAGTTAGCAAAATTTTCACTCAATCCTAGAGATTTTAAAATTTCACCATGATATGTAGTGATATTATACTCTCATTCATTGCTCCAGACACTTAATACATGTATCCCTTCAATTTGGAAATCTCTGTCTTTCAGTGCAGTGAGAATTAAAAAATTTGTTGCTGTGTTTTTAAGACAGGGTCTTGCTATGTAGTTCAGCCTGGACTTGAACTCACTTTGTAGCCCAGCCTGGGCTTGAATTCATAGTGATTCTCCTGTCTCAGCCTCCTGAGTGCTGGGATTACCAGGTTTGTGCCACTACATCCATCAAAATTTAAATATTTTATTTATTTATTTATTTAGTTAGTTAGTTACTAGGGATTGAATTTACAACCTCGCGCCTGCCAGGCAGGCACTTAGGCCACTGAGCTAAATCCCTTGTCCTAAAATTTTATTTTATCATTTATTTTTCTCAATTTCCTCTGTTCTTTCTTTGGGAAATTCTGTTACTTGGACTTTACACCTCCTGAGCTGGTCCCTAACATTTTGTTTCTGTTTTTTAAATATTTTCCCTTTTCCATCTCTGTCTATTCCCTCTAATTCCCAAGATGTTCCTTCAACTTTATATTCCAAACTTTCTGCTGAATTTCTCATTTCTCCTCCTATATTCTTAATTTCCACAAGTTCTTTACTGTTATTCTTTGACTGTTCCTTTCTGAAATCCTATTCTTGTTTTTTGGATACAATACCATTTTTTTCTTTACAAAGGATATTACTAGGTTTGCTTTTCTTACTGAAACCTCCCTGCACATTCTCTGTTTTTCCTGGATGGTTTTCTTTTTCTTTCTTTCTTTCTTTCTTTCTTTCTTTTTTTTTTTTTTCTATCTTTTGAGCATCTCTGTCTCTTTTTAGAGTATTTTCTCAGGTTTGTGCAACTCCTTGGTGGCCTGCTTTTGCTGCAGAGTGGGACCCTGAAACTCTGATTGTCAGCTGTGTGAGGAGGGAGGAAATGTCCCAACATTTGCTGTGAGATGACCCAAGTAGGATGCTTTGGGGCATCTTTGATTTTAGTACCCTTTCATATTCACATTTTCAGGTTTCTTTATGTGACCCCCACGACTGCTTCGCTGGGGACATACCTGGTTTCCCCTCTTCTTAGAGCTAAGTAAGGGAATAGGGTGGTGTTCTCAGCATTCAGTATACAAGTTATCACTTTTTTTTCTTTTTTTTTTTTTGGTACTGAGAATGGAACTCATGACCTCATGCTTGCCAGGCAGATGCCACTTAACTGTATCCTGACACTTAATAACTTTGAATAACAATCCCCTCTCTCCCAAGTGTCCCTTCAGTCCAGGAACACTCAGTGTCACTTTCTCCAGAGAATAAACTTCCAGTCTCTGGAGTTGGGGAGAGAGCAGGAATCTAGAACTTGAATTGTTCCACACAGTCTTTTTTTTTTTTTTTTGCGGCACTGGGGATCAAACTCACAACCTTGCACCTGCCAGACAGGCGCTTAAGCCACTGAGCCAAACTCCCAGCTATTCCACACAGTCTTATTTAGGATTTCTTTTGCACCTCCACCTCCACAGGTACCTGAAACTACCAGTTCCAACCCCTCACTGGCTTTTTCCCCTACTGGTTTACAAGTCAGCATTACAGAGCCTAAGTCCATGCTGCTCACCTATCTGATTTCCAACCTTCAACACAATTTGCTGTTTTTCTTTTCTTATTATTTCCAATATGAGAAACTCTCCCCTCCCCCCTCCTCCTTCCCCCTACCCCCTACCCTACCTCTCTTCTCTCTTTCTCTTTCTCACAAAATTCATAAATTAAGTTAGTTTTTTTGGAGGAGGGGGCCATGCCTATTTCACTAAGCCACATTCCCAGCCCTCATTGAAACTTTAAAATAAGCCACGTGTGGTGGTGCACGCCTTTAATCCCAGCACTTGGGAGGCTAAGGTAGGAGGAGCATTGTGAGTTCGAGGACAGCTTGGGCTACAGCGCCAGTGCAAAGCCGGCCTGAGCTACACAGTGCAACCCTGCCGCAAAACACCAGGGCTGGGAGTTTGGCTCAGTGACTTAAGCGTCTGTCTGGCAGGCGCGAGGTTATGAGTTCAAGGTCCGGTGCCACAAAAACAAACAAAAAAAAAAAAAAAAAAAAAAAAAAAAAACCAAAACTTTAAAACAGGGTCTCAATAAATTGTCAAGTTGTCCAGGCTGGGCTCAAGCTTCAAGTCTTCCTGCCTCAGCTTCCCAAAGTACTGGGATTATGGGCATATCCCACCATCCCCAGTTTTGACTAATCTTTTAAATTTTACAACTTAGGCCGGGATGTAGCTCAATGGTAGAACATTTGCCTAGATGCATGAGGCCTTGGATTCAATCCCCAGTGTTGCACACACAAAACAAGAAAAAGGAAAGAAAACCAATGAATGATTTGGTGGGGTTCACAATATTCTGCCATCATGATGACTATTCAAAACATTTCCATCTTCCCAAAGGAAAACCTATTTTCTGTTGAACAGTTGTTCTCCACGCCCTGCTACTCCCAGCTTTTGGCAACCATTGATTTGCTTTCTGACTCTAAGGATATATCTGTTCTGAATCTTTCATATAAATAAAATCATATAAAGTGTGAGTTTGTGTGTGTGTGTGTGTGTGTGTGTGCTGGAGCTCATTACATTGCTAAATTACAGGCTGGGCTCAAATTTGTGATCTTCCTGCCTCAGCCTCCCAGAGTACTGGGATTACAGGTGTATGTTTACTTTTGTGAGGAATCAACACCTATTTTCTGCAGTGGTTAGATCATTTTACTCTCCCATCAGCTGTGTAAGTGGTTTCTGATTGTTCCACGTTCTTGTCAACATTTATTGTTTTGTGTTTTAATTATGCTCACCACTCCAGTGAGTGTGAGGTGATACTCCATTATGTTTTTAATTTGCATTTCCCTAGTGGCTAACAATGTTTAGTTTTCATTTCTCCAATGACACATCTCCTGTGCTTGTTGGCTTTTGTGGGTCTATATCTTTTTTAATTGCTTATTTATTATAGTTTTGCTGGAATTTGGGGGAGGGAATAAAATTAAATATTTGTATTCAATCTACCATTATTATCCAGAAATCCTCTTCCCCAGCCTTTTTTCCCTCTGAGGTGACTAGAGTGGGTTTCTGGGAGGAACCTGGGTCATGTATTGTACAGTAAAGAGCACTAAGCCTGGCATCAAAGGACTGTGACTCCAGACGGTTCTATCAAGAGCTTTCTGTGTGACTTGGGGCAAATCAATGCCCCTCTCTGAATTTTGTTTCCACAACTATGCCTGGCGTGTGATCTTTAAAATTCTTTTTTTTTTTTTTTTTGCAGTACTAGGGATCAAACTCAGAACCTCATGCCTGCCAGACAGGCACGTAAGCCACTGAGCCAAACTCCTGGCCCTAGTTTTTTTGAGGCAGGGACACCATGTAGCTCAGGTCATTCTTGTGTTCACGTTGTAGCCCAAGCCAGCCTCGAACTTACAACACTCTGCCTACCTCAGCCTCCCAAGTGCTGGGATTAAAGGTGTGTGCCACCATGCCCAGCTTTTAAAATTCTTTATATTTCTCACATTATAAAACCAGCCGTGGTGGTGCACACTCGTAATCCCAGCACTAAGGAGGCTGAAGTAGGGGGATCACTGCAAATTTGAGGCCAGCCTGGGCTACAAAGTGAGTTCAAGATCAGCCTGAACTGCATAGTGAAATCCTGTCTCAAAAAGATGAAAAAAAAATTTAAAAACCACAAAAAGGTCTATGTGGGTCAAGAGGCCTCACCTCTCCTGTCTTGGTTAGTTTTCTCTGGTTGCTGAGACAATACACCTGACTCTCAAAATTAGGGAAGGAAATGTTTATTTAGCTTACAGTGTTTAGAGGTTTCATTTCATAATCAGTTGGCTCCAAGGCAGGGTGGCATGGCACTGGGTCAACACTTCAAGGCAGCAGCCAGCAGAAGCAGCCAGAGCAAAAGGTGGGAGCTGAGCAAGCCTTTTTTCCTCCCTTATATTGTACATAGGTCATCACCCCTCCAAGGCAGGTGCAGCACTCACAAAATCTTCTTGCCCTCTTCTTGCACAGGGTAAGGATATTTACAAAGTAAGAACCCTGGCTCCTGCTGAGTCTCTTAGTTAAACTTTTCAAGTTGACACAGTGTATCAACCATAACAAAGTGAGTTCAAGGTCAGCCTGAACAGCATGGTGAAGCCCTGTCTCAAAAAGATGAAAAAAAAAAAAAAAACAGGTTTATGTGGGTCAAGAGGCCTCACCTCTTCCTCCAATAAAAGTTGCATCTATATGTATGTGTGTATATGCGTGTATCATGAGTGTGTGGGATTTTGCATGTGTATACGAGTGTCCCTGTGTCTATGTATATTTGCGTATGTGTGTAAGCAGGAGGCTGCAGGGCTGTCCCAACCCCAACTCCCTGCTCCTGGATTCTCTCTGTAGTGGAACACACGGGCCAAACGGGAGAAGCTGACAGAGCTGATGTTCGAACAATACAACATCCCTGCCTTCTTCTTATGTAAGACAGCTGTGCTCACTGCGTATCCTTTGCACTAAGCTGCTCAGTCTGGGTGGTGGGCTTGGGTGGGGTGTGTGGGGTGCTGAGGTGCAGGCTGGGCCTGGTTCTCTGGGGATCCCAGGTGGAGGGATGCCTCTATTATCCCCAAGGTGCAGGAGGCCCCGGCCTTAGTGCCTGGCTCTCTTCGGGCCAGGATAGCCCACTTTCCCAATCTGCTTTGGATCCAGCTAAGCAGAGAGAGTTGGAGCGAGGAGATAGCAGGGGTCAGAACTGGAGTCAGGGGAGGGATCTGACACCGAGGTGCTTCCTTCTCAAACAGCCAGTCAACACTGAGTTGTTCCAGGATATGCTTTGCGTTGAACCCTGTGCCAGGCACCAGGGTGGTGGACACCCTAACTTCTAGAACCAGGAATAAAGAAGGGCTGGGAGCTCAATAGGGACTGGGAAGAAATGACTGAGGTCCCAGGAGCCCATCTCTAGAAGATGGGTCATAAAACAAAAGGAGACTTGCAGGTGGGGTTTGGGGTGGGCTGGACCCTGGGAGAAAAGAGTGGACGCTGGCCTGGTCCCACTCCCCTCCCCGGCTGCTGTTGTCTCTTTGACCCAGCCCTTGCCAGCTTTGCAAACGGACGCTCCACAGGCCTCGTGCTGGACAGTGGGGCTACCCACACCACGGCCATCCCAGTGCACGACGGCTACGTCCTCCAGCAAGGTGGGACCTGGGCAGGGGTCGGGGCTGCCCAGCGAAGGCCGAGCCTTGATGCTGCCTCCCCTTCCAGGCATCGTCAAGTCGCCCCTGGCTGGGGACTTCATCTCCATGCAGTGCCGGGAGCTCTTCCAGGAAATGGCTATTGATATCATCCCTCCTTACATGATTGCAGCCAAGGTGGGGAGCCCAGAGCTGCCACCACAGAATCCCGGGCACTTGCCCTACACCTTTCGGCCCACTGACCCATGAGACAGCAGAGCAGAGAGCCAGCAGGGTCCCCAGAAGACTAAGGGCCCAGTTCGTCATTTCACAACCAACGCATCAGAGATCCAGATAGGGCGAGGGACGTGGCTAGGTCATCCAATCAACTGGCAGAAGGATGTGCAAGGGCCCGTGCAGTGGCTTCTGATGGTTTCTAACAGGTCCAAGCACAAATTCTGCCTCTACCACCTAAGAGCTGTGTGGCCCAGAGTATGATACTGGAAACTCAGTGTCCTCTCCTGTAAGGTAGAGGAACAATGGAGAGTGACACTGCATCCAAAAGATCACCCCAAATCCCTCCAGAGAATGTGGCCCAGCCAAAGGCCTATCCCACATGTGCTCGGCTTTCTCTAGGAGGAGCCTTTCAATCACCCGTACGCTGGTGTGCTCTGTGCACACGGAGACAGGCTTATCCTGTATTCACTGCTCTGTTCAGGGAAGGGTGGGAAGCCCCTCTTCCAAGCAGCAAAGCAGAGCCCACTCTCACCCCCAGGCAAGTGCTAGATGCAGGTGCAGCCAGGTAGCCTGGGAAGGCACAGCTGGGAAGCACACTCAGAGGCCCTGCCTCCACAGGAGCCTGTACGGGAAGGCGCACCCCCAAACTGGAAGAAGAAGGAGAAGCTACCCCAAGTCTCCAAGTCCTGGCATAACTACATGTGCAATGTGAGGCTCTGGAAAGGGTCCCCTGAAGCAGCTCCCTCCCCAGCTCTTGTTCCCTCGCTGAGTTGGGAGTGGATTCCCGGCAGTGGGGGCAGGTCACGGTGGGGTGCCCCGAGAGACCCCCACCCTCACTCCTGCCTGGTTCTCAGGAGGTGATCCAAGACTTCCAGGCCTCGGTGCTGCAGGTCTCGGACTCCCCGTATGATGAGCAGTGAGTGGGGCCCCCAGTGCTGGGGGGGCAGCAGAACTGGGGGCCGGGGGGCCTTTGGTGCTGCCTACCTAGTGGTCCCCCATGAGTGCCCCAGGTAGAGTCTTGCTGCTTCCTGGGCAGGGTGGCAGCGCAAATGCCCACAGTGCACTACGAGATGCCCAATGGTTACAACACAGACTATGGTGCTGAGCGACTCCGTATCCCCGAGGGCCTATTCGATCCCTCCAACGTCAAGGTCTGGCTGCCTGGTAATCGCGGTGGGATGGCTGGACCCCTGAATCTTGGGGTGTGAGAGAGGCTGGGAAGGATTGCAAGGATCTGAGGAGAGGGCCCAGAGGGCCCAAAGCCCAGGTCACCTTTGTCCACAGGGCCTGTCCGGGAACACCATGTTAGGCGTGGGCCACGTGGTGACCACCAGCATCGGCATGTGTGACATCGATATTCGGCCGGTGAGGCTTGGCCTTAAGGGGCCCGGGAATTGTAGGGAGGCCAGGAGGGCTGTGCCCTGCAGGCTCACGCCTCTTCCTTGTTCTCAGGGCTTATATGGCAGTGTCATTGTCACTGGTGGGAACACACTGCTGCAAGGCTTCACAGACAGGCTCAATCGAGAGCTTTCCCAGAAGACCCCGCCGGTAGGAGCCCACCCCTTGCTCAGGGCCCCAGGCTCAGCCCTTCAGGACTAAGCATGGAGCACTCAGACCTCCTGCCCTGTGGCTTCCTCTGCCTCCCAAGCCCTGTCCCTTCCAGAACCTAAATGTCTGCTTCTCCCAGCAACTTTCTCCTCGCAGAGCATGCGGCTGAAGCTCATTGCCAGCAACAGCACCATGGAGCGCAAGTTCAGCCCCTGGATTGGAGGTTCCATCTTGGCCTCACTGGTGAGAGGGAAGGGGTCCAATCTAACAAGAATGTGGGGAAGGGGACTCAGCTCCCACCACCTTGGTCACTCATCCATTCACTCAAGAAACATTTATTTCTAAGATAGGGCAGCCTGTGATTGCTCTCAGAAGGCTGAGTGCTATCAGGACACAGATTAAGAAGCAGAGGGAGAGGAAGCTGGTGGCAAGGAGGCTGTGATGAGATACCCACTGGCCCCGCCGAGCAGAGGGGACACCCTGGGGGCGGGGCAGAGGGAGGGATGTGATGCTGGCAGGCAGGTCTGTGGACTGTCAAGAACCTGTCTTGAGATGGAAGCAGGGGCTGGGACCAAGGGCCCTGTGCCAGGGGGCTCTTTCCATTGTCTTGGAATCACTAGGTGGGTAGCAGCAGGTGCATGAAGAAGGATGGGTGCCCAGAAGAAGAGGCAGGCGGCTTGGTTCTGGGGCAGGAGGCAGTGAGTTCAGTCTGGACCAGTGGCAGGAACAGAAGTCAGATGTTGAGTAGGGAGCTGGAGGTACACACTGGTCCCACACAGAGGGGACAGCAGGAGCTTGTCAGGGCAAGGAGAGCCACTACAAGGAGGCCCCAGGGAGACAGGAAGGCGGGGTAAAAAGGCAGAGCCTGACAGTGTGAACTTAGCTCTGGGTCGGATCGTGTTAGCCACACAGTTATTAAGGGCTTTCTCTGTGGTCGAGGTAGACAGACAGCCTGACGCAGTCCCTGCCTTTATGACAGTCAAAGGTTGAGACAAGTAAACAGAAAGTCCCCCAGGTACTCTGCAGGGAGCATCTGATGCAGTTTGGGTGGTTTTTATTTTGTTTTGTTTTATTTGTTTTTGGTACAAGGGATTAAACCCAGGGGCTTCACACAGAGCTACGTCCCTAGCCCTTGTTATGTTCTATTTTAAGACAGTGTCGCTGGGGATTTGGCTCAGTGGCTTAAGTACCTGCCTGGCAGGCACGAGGTTGTGAGTTCAATCCCTGGTACAAAAAAAAAAAAAAAAAAAAAGGACAGTGTCTCACTAGTTTGTCCAAGTTGGGCTAGAACATCCAATCCTCCTCTCTCGGCTTTCTAGAGTGCTGGGATTACAGGTGTATGCACACTGCACCTTATTCATTTTGGGGGTCTAACAAGACATGAAAACTGATGTGGGAAGAGAAAGACCTTGGGGCAAAGAGGAAAAAGAGGGTGCTCAGACTGTGGGGAGAAAAAGACAAGGTCCAAAATCAGATGCAATCAGATCAGGGTTTTAGGAAGCCCACATGGACTGCAGAGTGGTGAGTGAAAGGAAAGGAACAGACAGAAGGCAGGGACGGGGCCGCTGGGTGCGGCAGGGGCATGGGTGTCAGCAGTGGCATTAGGGCTTACTTAGAGGTTCCTGAACAGGAGGTAGACACTATTTGTGTGTAAGAGGATGAGGGCAGCACTAGCAAAAGTCAGCGTTGGGGCAGTGCTATCCAACGGGAAGGCAAAGTAAGTCACATACTTAATTTTAACTTTTCTCATTGCCATAATTAAAGAGAGTACAAAGAAAGAGGTGAAATACATTCTTAATTCTTAAGAACATGCATACCATTAGCCATGGTGGTGCACGGCTATAATTCCAGCACTTCAAGGGACTGAGCCACAAGGATCACCACAAGTTCAAGGCCAGCTGGGATTACACAGTGAGTTCAAGACCAGCTTGATCTACACAGCAAGAACCTATCTCAAAAAAAAAAAAATAGAACATACTTTATAGCTAGGTTTGGTGGTGCATACCTGTAAACCCAACACTTGGGAGGCTGAGGTAGGAGGATTACAAGTTTGAGGCCAGCCTGGGCTATGTAGTGAGTTCAAGATAAGCCAGAGGCCAGCTGTGGTAGTGCACACCTATAGTCCTAGCCTCAGGAGCTGAGGCAGGAGGGTCACTGTGAGCTTGAGACGAGACTGGGGTACATAATGAGTTCAAAGGCAGCCTAAACTTGTCTTAAAAAAAAAAAAAAAAAACTGTCTCAAAAAACAAAAAAGAAGAGCCCGGAGTTTGGCTCAGTGCCTTAAGCGCCTGCCCTGGCAGGCGCGAGGTTGTGAGTTCAATACCCGGTGCCGCAAAAAAAAAAAAAAAAAAAAAAAAAAAAAAAAAAAAAAAAAAAAAAAAAAAAAAAAAAAAAGAACAGAATATATTTTATTTAATTCAATATATCCAAAATATTATCATTTCAATGTGTAATCAATATAAAAATTCTTTTCATTTAATTATCTTTTTGTGGTTTCATTTTTAAAATTTTTTTTTCTTTTGAGACAGGGTCTTGCTTTGTAGTCCAGTCAGGTCTTGAACTGTGTAGCTCAGGGTAGCCTCAAATTCTCAGCAAATCTGCTTCAGCCTCCTGAGTGCTGGGATTACAGGTATACATCACTACACCTGGCTAAAAAATTCGTAGTGAGAGATTTTACATTCTTTTTCCATACATAGTCATCAAAACCCAGCATATATTTTCCACATCGAGCACATCTCCATGTGGACTGTCCACATTTCAAGTCCTCAATGGGCAAATGAGGCCAGCAGCCACTGAGTCCGACAGCACAGGCTTAGAGAGTGAGAAGGACCACAGAAGAGGCAGGCATGCGGGGAGCCTGGGGAAAACGGTGAAGTTGGGACATGTTGAGTTCAAGGTCAGGGGGTGTCTAGGATTGGAGCGACATACTTCAGGAGGAGGTGCAGCAGCCACCGGAGAGAAGTGACAGTGGGAGGCTCGTAGTGCTGGACACTTCAAGGGACAGGCTTCTGCAGGGACGGTGGCAGTGGGGCACCAGGGTGAAGGCAATTCCATCCAGAAGTTAGGTGTGTCACATGCTCTGTGTGTGGCGTGTGCCCTGATGGTGAGAGGTGAGGGGATCTGGTGGAGAGGAAAGCACTGGGGGGCTGTCAGTGTTGGGGTTCATGGCGGATGTTGTTGGCTGACCTGGCCGGGGCTTTAAGTGCCCAGCGATGGTAGGCGCTCAATAAATGCTTGTTGACTGAATGGCCTCGGTATTGAACGATCTCCGGGTATTCGCCCTCTTAGGGTAGGGGCGGAAGGGCGAGCCTGACGATGGAAGAGGGTCTCGGAGGCGGTGGGTTGGCAGGAGGGAGGGCTTCCACGGGGCCACTTTTGCCCCTGCTCCAGGGCCATTCTGACCGCAGACCTCGCCCCTTCTCCTCCCAGGGGACTTTCCAGCAGATGTGGATCTCCAAGCAGGAATACGAGGAGGGCGGGAAGCAGTGCGTGGAGCGGAAGTGCCCCTGAGCGCGGCCCCGCCTCACACGCGTGCACCTGCGGCACAGCGCTGGGGACCTGGGGCGGGCACGGGCTGTTTGCAGGCTGGGACGCCGCGAGCGCAGATCTAAGCTCACCCGGCCCCCCGTGCTCACACCGCCCCCCTTCTTCCCCTCTTGTCCTCTTAGATTGTGATGTTTCTGAGTTGAAAAGAAATAAAACTGTTTTAAGAAAAAAAAAAAAAGTCTGGTGGTGGGGGCACGTGAGACCTAGAGGGAGGCGGAGGGAAGGGCCGCACATCCAGTCATACCCGACTCCGCGGCGGGCCTGGGCCCAGCTCCAGGAGCACGGATTCCTCAGGTTTCAGGGAAACCTCGATCTAGACACCCAGTGATGACCGGGAATGGGGCGCAGGGCCCTGGAGAAGCAGGCCTGTTGGTCCGGGGCGGGGCAGAGTGGGGGTCTGAGGGGGCGGGGCTGCGTCTGAGGGGCGGGGCCTGGGGCGGGGCCTGGGGGCGGGGCGGGGCTCCGAGCGGGTTTAGGTCTCCGCAGAGCCCTAGCCCCAGCACCTCAACCTGCACCTCAGAACCTGCCCCTCAGGTGAGCCTGCTGTGCCGTGTCTTCCTTCTCTGGCTTCTACTTGGACAGGTGTAGTGCGGGACGGGGTCACTGGGGAGCCCCGAGGGCTCAGATCGTCTCTCCAGACCCGGGTAGGAGTTGAGGTTTCCCGGCAGAGCCGGGAGGGCGGTGAATCGAGGGGGCGTGGACCCTGAGCCTTCCTCTTCAGGGCTGTTTGCCTAAGGGTCCTCTGCCAGTTTTGGAAACCTGCGCCCTCTGCTTGAAATTGTAGGGCAAATGTAGGTGCTTCTGAGGCGAGGTTGCCTAGCCTTCCCTCAGACTCTGAGTCCTCAAAGGACTCTCCGAGCAGTCGCCAAGTCCTTCGATGACCAAGAGTCGCGGTGATCAGGGAGAACCATGACTTGTCCAAGGTCATGCAACTCTGCCCACGCCTTGGCCAGAAGCCTTTCTGCCTCCCCCAAGCCGGGTGGACCGTGACCCACAGATCTCTGACCCCAGGACCCCTGTCCTGAGGCCTCACTGGTCCCTCCCGTGCCCCTCCCTCCCCAGTAGCCAGCAGAGGCCAGATTCCAGATAGACAGACCGGCAGGCCAGACTAAAGCCTGGGTCACACCCCTGTGGTGGCCGCCGGACCGGGTGCGGGGGGCGGGGGGGGCCGGCGGCAGGAGTCAGGGCAGGGGGAGCAGCGGATGTGCCAGAGGGCCTGGCTTTGGAGTCTGCAAGCCAGAGGAGGAGGGGCCACATATCTTCACGGGGAACCTCCCAGGGGGCTGGGGAGCTTCGGAAGGGGTCCCCAAGAATACTGGGAAGGGTGGGAGCCGGAGAGGGCAGAGAGGTACCCCTATCTCCCCCTTCCCCCTTGCTTTCAGCTTCCTCCCCCACTCCTGACCCCTGACGGGAACTCAGAGGCCAAAGTCTGCTCCAAGGTAAAAAAAAAAAAAAGAAAAGAAAAGGAAAAAATTGATCGTTTTGCGGAGAGGGGTCAGAAGTGGGGCTGTGGCAGGGGAGGGCACAGCCCCTGGTCCTCCGGGGGGCTGGGGGCTGACTGAAGGCTGGACGGAGGCCAGGCCTGTGCTCCCACCTCTGTGTGAGCGGAGTGAGGAGCAGCCTGGGCTCAGACTGCCTGCCGTGACTGATAAGGGGCCCCTGGGGCCCTCACAAACGGTTTATCACTGGGGGGCGGGGGTAGCCTGCAGGGTTCAGGAGGGGGCATGAGCATGGAGCGGCTCCGGGCTCTACTCCAGACGGCGGTAAGACCAGGGTGGTGGGGGGCACCTTAAGCCTCCCAGCCCCCAGCCCCCTCCCAAACCTAAGGCTGGCCCCTCCCTGCCAGGGGCCCCTCCCTTCTCCACT
>RJWM01038112.1:0-17077 GCA_004363535.1 Dasyprocta punctata | reverse complement strand
CAATTTGTAATAGCCAGATCTTGGAAACAACCCAAGTGTGCATCAATCAAAGAATGGATAAAAAAGATGTGGTATTTTTATACAATGAAGTACTACTCAGCTATTAAGAAAGATTGCATTGAGACTTTTATAAGTAAATGGTTACAACTTGAGACCATACTCATAAGTGAGATAAATCAAACCCACATGTGTAAATACCATATTGTCTCCCTAGTGTAAGAAACTGAAAAAGTATATATGATCCAAAATCTATAATAAATACTATGTAAGGGTAAAAAACAGCTCGAAGAGCAAAAGTAATTGGGAAGGGAAAAGGGGGAAAGAGAAAAGGGCAAAGGAAAAGATATAAATCTGTATATATGGATATGTAAGATAGCTAAAACAAACACACTGCTGAATGTATTCGTTTATTGAGAAAGAACAATTAATACTCATATGATTAGGTCAATTTTACATGTCTATATCTGTTAATGTAAGTAACCATTTTAAAGATAATGATATGCAATATTGCAACCATTGTCAAGTTTCTATCATCCTGTTTTGTAAACCTGCGATGTTACTGTTGTGCACTTACTCTAGTCGTTCGTTTGTCTCTTTTGCTTGTTGTCTTTGTTATATAGGTCTTTTTTTTTTTTGCTTAAAAAAAAGAAAGAAATACAGAAAAAATTTAAGCAGGAGGATGACTTGATGTGATTTGAATTCTGAAGAGCTCCTTCTGCTGCGTGAGGAATGGAGACCTCACAGTTGGCATGGGTAGCCCAATGAGGAGGCTCTTGCAGTGGTTCTGATTAATTTTGTGTTTCTCTAATTAGTCATAGCAATGGAGATAAGAATAGGTAAATATATGAGATGGTAAGTAATAAGACATGGTCGTAGAATGGGACAAGGTATCTAGAAAGTGAAAGAATTGGAAATGGAAGTAAAGAAAGAAGAGTTGTTAAGTCTGGTGAATTCCAGGGCTGCTGGCATTAGTGGGTGGATGTGATCCCATTTCCTGACTCAGGGGATGCTGGCGAAGGATCTGCTTTATTTAGGGGGAAAGGTTAGAAATTGACTTGGGAACAATTTCTCTTGCACCTTTGGGTGTATAGGTCTAAAGTTTAGAAGAGAAGTCTACACTAGAGATACAAAGTACAACACTGGCAATTCATAAGGGTGTGAAAAAAAGTATTTTTCCTGTTCCATGATACTACACAGCACAGTTCAGAACATGTCTGTGTCCAGATGTGTGGGGATTTCCCTCCACAAATCAAGTGGTCTATAGGGGAAACCTGCTGGTGTCCTCTGTGTTAATTTCATTCTGAGAGCAATTACCAAGAGGTAGTGTCTGATCTCACAGTTGAAGGGTTCAGTCTGGTAAAGTTGTAACCTGGGCTTCTGTTGACATTGGTCCTCTCCTCAGATTTAATTAATTTGCTAGAGTGGCCAACAAACTCAAGGGAAAACTTATTTATACTTTTTTTTTTTTTTGATACCGAGGATCAAACTCACAACCTTGAGCCTGCCAGGCAGGCACTTATGCCACTGAGCTAAATCCCCACCCCTATTTTTTGAGACAGGATCTCACTATGCAGTTCAGGCTGGCCTTGAACTGACTTTGTAGCCCAGGCTGGTCTCGAACTCACAACGATCCTCCTGCCTGAGCCTCCTGAGTTCTGGGATTAAAGGTATGCACTATGATGCCCGGCTTTATACTGGTTTTATATAGAAGATGTTATAAAGGATATAGATGAACAACTAGACAAAATGGGTGCATAGGACAGGTAATGTGGGAAGGGGAGGGGGTGTGCATGCTCTCTCTGGGGGCACGAGTCTTTGGATATCTCTATATGTCAGGAAGCTCTTGGACCTCAGTCCTTCTGGAATTGTATGGGAGCTTCATTAAGTAGGTATGATTGATTACATCATTGCTCATTGGCAATTTGACACAACTTTCAGAACCTCTTTGCTGTCAAAAAGTGAAAAGGCAGGACTGAAACCACCAGCCCTTCAGTCATAATCCTATGGTTGATTTCCCTGGCAACTACTCCCTTTCTGGAGATGATCCAGTTGCATACAAAAAGACACGTCATTTTTGAAATCCCAAGTATTTTAGTTCTGTGCTGGGAAACTGAGCCAAGGCTGACTAGACATTACATGTAGCTGGATATAGATGTAGACTCTTATAAATCACAGTATCTCAGGACTCATCTGCACATGTATAGATGATAATTGAAGGTGAATTACTGGGGTAGACACATTAACGGTCTCCTAAAGGTGTCTATGTTCTAATTTTCAGAATCTGACAATGTTATTTTACATAGGAAAAGGAATTAAGAAAATAGTAGCTGGAATTAAGGTTGCTATTCTGCTAATATATAATAATGAGAATTAAATTCAACTGACTTTGACCTAAAAAAAGATTCTGAATTCTTATGTTTGAGTTCTTACATACAAAGTTACAACCTAACAGAACGGAAAAAGAAAAAGAGAACTAGAGAAAACATAATTCTGGATTTTCCTTTGTAACATATCTGAGTTTCATCCAATCACAGTGGCTGATCATCAGTCAATCTAGTTTGAAATACAGCAAATGCCAAACTTTAACCAACTGAGACAACCCTGTGCCTTATTTCTATTTTCTGTATGTCTCTGTAAATGTCATACAGCCATGTGATGTGAAAGCCCGAGACTCTTAGAAAACTTCTAATTTTAGGGGCTGCCTGATTTGTGAACTGTTCTTTGCTCAATTAAACTGTTCATTCGTCCAAAGTTTTTCTTTTAACAGAATATCCTGGGTTATCTGTTGAACACAATGTGTTTACAAGGGCTCTTTAATGTAAAGAGGGATTCATAGGAGACAGTATCGGAGAAAGACTTGACCACATTGTTAGCTGCTAAATGGAAAAGGACTTCTAGGTGAGAATAGGGGCAGCTCTAGAAGCTGAAAAAGGCAAAAAAAAGAGATTTTCCCTTAAAGTTTTCACAGGTAACACCACCCACTGAAAGCTTGGTTTTTAACCCAGCAATGTAGTTTGGAATTTTGATCTCTAAAACTATAAGATAATTAATTCCTGTAATTCTAAGCTGCTAGATTTGCAGTAGTTTGCTAGAGCAGCAACAGAACCATAAGAAACTACAGAGAAAGAGGGGCTAAATGTAAGTGAAGGAAGTCTATCATGCAGTGGCCATCCAAAGAAGGATAAACATGCAAGTGAGATGTAACAAAAGATAGAAGATTTCCAGGTAAATGTAAGGTTCTGGGAGGAAGAAGGGAGAATTGTTCAAGAAAGAAGCCAATGAAGGTAAATCCATTGGATTGGTGGACAAGTCCTTGCCGGTGACCTTCGGGATAGTTGTTTCATTGAAATGAGTGGTGCAGGCACCATAATGGGATGAGATGTGATGTTAATAGCAGCAAAAAAGGCAGAGATAGAGTGTACGGACTACTCCTTGTAGAGGTTTGTGCAACAGAAGGAAAAATAATAAATATAATGAATTTGGAACTATGTCTCTGAAAGAACCTTGATACTATTCACATTTTGGGTCAGATGATTCTTTGTTATGAGAAATTTATTGTGCCTTGCAAGAAGTTTAGTAACACCCCTGGTTTCTATCCATCAGATGCCACTAGCAGTTTCCTTTCAACATGAAAAATTAAAACTACCTCCAGACGTTATCATATGTCCCTCAAAAAGGGAGTGGGGTGGGAAACAACTGGTTGAAAATGACTAATTTGGATAGAAAACATAGAATTCCTTGAATTTGATTGTGTCCAGGTACATCAGACTTATATTTTATTAAAGCCTAAAAGACCAACATATGAGGAGGTTGTTATTTGATTGAATTCTTTAAAGCTTATATCTTATAGAACTACACAATTTTTTTGGTGCCTACTCTGAGTTGATGCAAAGTGATCTTGTGCAAATGCCATTGTTCATGCTGTTGCATAAGGATCTGAAATGGTGTGCCTATGCTGGAATCTAATCTCATTCTAATTCTACCTCTACCTTTTACTCCAGATAAATGACAGAACAATAATTGAACTGAACGGTTCTAAGAAAGTTGCCCCTGATTCTAGTACATCTGCTTGCAAGAATTCTAATAGCATTAGATAAAATCTCAAAGCAGGTGCCCATCAAATCACGTTGAAACATTTCACAATATAAGAAACTATGACAGAATGTCTGCATTCTAACATGGCTGCTGTGACATTTCAGAAATTTAATGAGAAATGCAGTCCATACCTTGTTTTTGAGCTTTGAAAAAAAAATGAGTGGTTTTTTTTTGAATGATGTGTATGTTGCATCTCGGTAATGAGGACTCAATTTCTCTTACCATCATTCTCAAGCTTTTGCTTGGGAATTGGCTCTTTAGGTGTGTCTAAAGTGCTGAGTTATATGGAATCTGATTTATTTTATGACTTTAATAATGCACTATGTAGTTTGGGGAGAAGGATATGGAGAAGGCCTTGTAAAGTAAATTAAAAGCAAATTTTCACACTTGATCACACATGTGAAAGTGAGAATAATTCAATGATGAGACATATGCTTTATTAGAGGTCAATGTGCCCATTGTGGTTATTAAATTTTTAGTATTTTAATAAGAGTGCTTTCCTCCCAACCCAGTTTTTCCATCTTTCTGTCGCTGATTTAAAATTTTAGTTCAGTTCTGGTGTGACCTCCTTCTGAACACTAGCGCTGCACTCAGCACTGTACATTTTAAGCTATTCCGGCCCAGGCCAGTTGAACTATAAAGGACAATGGCTTTAAACTTTTAATTATATTAGTAGTACATGAACTTTTAAAAAATAGAAACCATTAACAATGAAGATAAAATAATAGTTTGCTGTGATTTGTGCTCTTCCCAGTTCAACTCCTCTTTCTAGGGATTAGAAAATGGTGTATGTGTGAGGTTTATCCTAAAACTATTTTCATTAATTTGCACATATAGAGAGCCCTGACTCAGGAGCTTGTAATATATTTGACATTAGGATGGTGAAAACATGATATGAACTCAGAAGAAACCATACTTCAAATTTTGAACTTTGATATTTTCCTGGACTAGCAATCTGTAGGACTAGTGATCTATAGCATAATTCTTTCTTGAGATGCTGAGCCATGCGTAGAAGCTACCCCCTAGAGTCAGCCACACGATTAGAAGGTAAACCATGGATATAGTGTACCGCATTGCCAAGCTATCATGTTCTATACATTCTGTGTGTGAAAGGCATTTTTAACTTATGATATTTTTAATTCACGATGTTTTTACCAAGCTATAACTCTATCTTAAGTACATGGGTCTCTATCAAACTGTATCATTTTGTTTAATTTAGTGCTTGTGGTTTCTTACAAATAATGGGGATAGAATTACTTCTATTATTTTGTAAGTTTTAGCATAGAATATATACCCTATAGTATATTGTTATGCTTTCTCACAGTTTCACCACATATCATAATATATCATGGTTTTGATGCACTTTATTTTCCCATCAATAAACATTTTGTTCATTTTAAATCTTGCACATTGTAAGCAGTGTTGCTGTGGATAACCTTGCATATATTTCTTGTTTATGTGTAAAATGATTTCTCACAAATTGTTATTTTCCCATGAAATTGTTAGATCTGATCATATACTATTTCATGCAATTCCCCAAGTGCAATGAATTTTATGAAAATTTTTATAATTAAGAATTAGCACACATAGCAATCAGGTGTAGTAGCACTCACCTGTCATCCTAGCTACTCAAGATGCTGAGGCAGGAGAATCATTGGACCATAGGAATTAGAGGCAAGTCTGGGCAACATAGACTCAGCCTCTGGAAGAAAAATGAATACAAAGGTATATTAAATAAACATAGAGGTACTTAAATACGTTGTGTGAGTTGATCCTGAGTTTTAGCATGTGTCTTAATTTTTAAGTTTTTTTTTTTTTTTAAAGAACAGTGTTAGGTTCATTGTAAAATTGAATGGAAGTTTGAGATTTATTTGTATTTACCCATGAGCAGGCTCCCATATTATCAACATCCTCACCAGAGTAGAAAATTTGTTACAGTTGATGAACCTACACTGATGCATCATTGTTGCCCAAAGTTCACAGTTTACCAAACACAGTTTACGTATGTTTGATATGTAGAAGCTACCCCCTAGAGTCAGTCACACGATTAGAAGGTAAACCATGGATATAGTGTACCGCATTGCCAAGCTATCATGTTCTATACATTCATGGTGATGTGCAGTCTGAGGGTCTGAATAAATATATCAGACATACATTCACTATTACAGTTTCACACAGTTTATTTTTACTACCCTAAAAATCCTGTTCATCCATGCTTCCACCCAACTTCTTGATAACTCTGATGTCTTTATTATTTCTATTTTCACTTTCCCCAAACATCACATATTTGGAATCATATAGTACAGAGTCTTTACAGATTGGTTGTTTTTGGTTAGTAATATGCATACAGAGTCCCTGCCTGTTTTTGTTGCTTCATAGTTCCCTTTTAGTGCTCAGTAAAATGACACTGTCTAGATGTACTACAGTTTATTTGCCGATTTACACACTGAAAGATATCTTTGTAGCTTCCAAGTTTTGCTAAGTATGAATAAATATGTGTGCAAGTTTTGGTGAGAACATATATTTTTAACCCTAAATATCAAGGTGTGTGACTGCTAAATTTCATGATAAGAATATGTTTATTTTGTGAGAAACTGCCAAAAATTCCTCTAAAGTGATTGTAGTATTTTTTTAGTCCCACCATCAACAATTGAGAGTTCTCATTGCCCTGTCTCTTCATCTACATTTGTTATTGTCAGTTTTCTAGTTTTAGGTCATTCTAATAAATACATAGTGATATCTCTTTGTTATTTTTACTTTCATTTCTGTGATTACCACATGATGGTAAGCATCTTCCCATATACCTATTTGCCACTGGCATCTTCTTCAGTGAGGTGCCTTTGCTTATTTTAATTGTTAATATTTTCTTACTGAATCTTCAGAGCTCTTTATTTATTTTGGATCACAGTCCTTTATCAGATATGGCTTTTGCAAATATTTTGTGGTTTGTGTATTTTAGGTTTTTTTTTTTTTTAATGACAGCGTCTTGCTATATAGTTTAAAGCTATCCTTGAACTTGCTATGTAGCCCAGGTTGGGCTCAGACTTGTGATCCTCCTATCTCAGACTCCTTAGTGTTGGGATTACAGGGCTGTCCCACCACACCTCATGTTACTTTAACTTTGAAAAAATTTTCTTTCTCATTCAAAAGCCTATTAGATATTGACAGAGAAATATAGCCCTCTAGAATACTGACATTGAATTTAGCAGAAATATTAGGAACTAAGGACTTGTCCACGCCTTTTGCAACCTTGTTACATGGATCATTCAAATATTTTATTTATGTAGTTGCATGAAGTGATTTTCTTCAAATTGCTAAAGAATTACAGTGTGAGAACATTGATTTAGTTTGAGAATACTGAATTTGTGAGACCTAAGGTGATTTAATCCTTGGCAAAATGTGCTCAGCTTCTCATTTAAGAAGAATAATTAAAACAAACTGGAGGTGTTCATGCTTCTATCTGCTGGATTTAGAAGTTTCCCTGTGGGAGAAAGTTTGTGCTTTAATGAAGAATTAGTTTAAGCTAGGTGGATTAAGTTGATGAAATTCATATCCATAGTAATTTAGCAGGGGAAAAATTAAGATGTTGGCCACAGTTGCTGTTAATTTGGTCTGAGTGAAGATCTTTGTGAAGACTCCAGCAAAGGGTGATGTTCATTGCAACTGAGGATTTAGTCTCTGAAAGCTGAACTTGCCCATAGTAGGTCCTTTCCTCAGTAAATGCTTATGCCTGGGAGGTACAGTTTAGTGTAAAAGAACTGACCTCGTAATTCTTTTGAAGTCTTTGGTGACTTCATTTTTTTTTCTTTCCCAGATTAATTGCACTGTATTCCAGTCTGACTTTTGAGGACAACACAAAGTCAGAACCACGTGATGCCTGGTCTGAAATAGTTATACCAATAAATAGAAAAGCGATTAATATGTGGAACTTTCTGAGATGTACAGGATGATCCATTTTCCTGAATGATTTGAGAGAAAGCATTTTCAAACTTTTTTTTACCACTTTCTATTGTTGTGTGATTTGACTTTGAAACAGTGTCAATTAACTGAGGCAAACTGTGTTGGCTAATTTTGTATGTCAACTTGACTAGGGGATGAGGTGTCCAGATATTTAGTTAAACACTTGTCTTAGTTCCTTTTCCCTTTTTACTGAGACAGAATACCAAACACCTCAGGTTAAGGGAGGAAAAGTTTATTTAGCTCATAGTTTGTAGAGGTTTCAGTCCATAATCTGCTGGCTCTAAGGCAAAGTGGTGTCAGAAGATGCTAAAAGCAACGAGAGAGAGGGGAGCAAGCCTCTTTCTAACCCTTATATTGTACGCAGATTACCTGGCCTAGGGCGGGTGTAGCACTCACACCTTTAATGCCAGCATTAGACCATGAATCAATCACAAACTCTAGATTCAGCCTCCTTGGAAAAGGCCACCCCATGACTGCAGGAGGCTTTGGGGGGATATTCAGACACAAACCATAATAATGCTGTTTCTGGGTGGGTCAGAATGAGAGAGAGAGTTTCTTCCGCAAGGCAAATGGGCCTCATCTAATCCCCTGGGGTCCAGAGAAGAATACAAAGGTGGAGGGAGGGGGAAATCTGTTTCCTCTGCTTGAATGTTGAGCTGGGACATTTGTCTTCTGCCTTTGGACTGGAACTTACACCACTAGTACTCTTTGTTTTTGGATGTGCAGACTTGGATGAGATCTCATACCATCAGCTTTCTGGGTCTCTAGCTTTGCAGATGGTGGGCCATGGACTTGCCAACCTCCATAATCACATGAGCAAATTCCTTATAATAAATCTGATATGCATATATGGTCCCAAAGCTTTTGAATTTAAAATACAGTTTATTTAAAAAGAGATATTCAGGGGAAATAGAGTCTTTGCAACCCTGTGATCTCAAGTTGCTGGCAAGAATGACATCTGGTTCCCTGTTTCTCCTCAACAACTATATAATTTCATCTGAGGTCATAAAATTGAGTGATGAAAAATCACTCCATTTGTATTCAGTTGCACATATCAGGTCAATTTATTTCAACATGTGTAAGTCTAAATACCCATGTATAAGTCAGTAATGCCCGTGTGGAAACAATAGGAAAAATCGATATTCCTGTGGAGAGTTTTCAACAGTACTTAATGAGTTTACGTATTTGCTAAACAGATATGACGAAGGCTCCATTAATGCCTGCAATGGCATAAGTAAATTCAGGTTAAAAATAAATAAAAGTTTATATTAAAATTACACTCAACCCTGGGATACACAGCAAATTCAAGTCTAGCCTGAACTACATAGGAAAAGCCTGATTGAAAATGATACAAAATAAGTAAACCAAATCCCAAAAGCTCATGTACAATAGATATGGCTGGGTGTTAAATCTTAGTTAAAAAATGCCAGGAAAATTACAAACTCAATCTTGGTTGGGCTTTGCCTCTGTTTCCTCATTAGTAAAATAACTATAATAAAGCATGCATGTAATGAGTTGATGTAGGGAAAGCTCTCAGGTCAAGCCCTGGCCTGCCAGACACCCTCCATACACACTTAAACGTGAAAAATTAGTTAGGGCATCAGACATGATCCCATAGACGCAACTCCTCTGACCTTCATATCCAGAGTTCTTCTGTCTCTTTGGATGATTTTCATTTACTGAAAACAAAGGATTTTGAAAGTGAAAACATTCTGGTAGAACTACCATGGGCCTCTTTAGCAATATCTCTTCCAGCACGCCCCTAACTAGGATTCCTTGAAAGCAAGTCAGAGGCTGCTGTAGGTGGGGGCAGTAGCAAGGTATTTTAAAGGACCTTGGCAGGTTGGCAAGAGGGGAGTTGAGACACATAGGGTTTTGCAGCAAGCCTAGTCTTTTTCCAAGTATGGGGGGTTATTTGGAGTTTTCAGAGTAATTCTGAGAGTGACTGTGAAATGGAGAGATATCAGAGCATTACCTTTTCCTTGGGGCTGAGCGACCATCATGGTACGGCTGATTGTCACTTTTCACACTGAGCAGAAATCCTCTGGGGATATGGCCTGGGAATCTAGACCATGGTCTGGATCCTAGACTCCTTTTAAGAGCAGAGATGGTAAGGATGATAGAAAACTCTTGATCTTGTTTCCTGTCTTCTGGTTAAGGAGACTGAGGACTGCACTGCTAAGCTGACTTGCCCAGTGTCCCCAGCATAAGGCACGACAAAGCCGAGACTGAAATCTCGGTCTTCTCACTGTACATTCTATGTGCCAAAGAGGCATTTGTGAAAGGAAAAAGGGAAAGCATGAGAAACAGGGTTGGATGATTCACTGGATTCACTTATCTCCCCAGGTTCATTACACTAAAAATGTGTGCCATAGATAATAATAGTGATGCCTCCCATTTTTCAGCTGCTTTGTATATGACTAACCTTTCTGGTGCATATCTCATTTAAGCCTCATGGTATCATTAAGAATGAGGCAAAATTACCATCCCTGTTTTGCAGATAAGTGAACAAAGAATGGAGAGATTCAACAAGTTTGCTAGGATTATGCAACTAATAAGTGACAGAGCCAAGACTTGAATAGTGAATGTTGGTTAATGATATTTCAGATAATATTAAGGGTATTGTAAAAGGCTCATGGAAAATAACCTTACTTCCTGCTCTACTCTGGCCTTCAGTTTGGACATTTGTAAAATGAGGGGCTTTGTTTGTAAATGATCTCTAAGGTCCCCACAAGAGTTTTCCACTTATTCATGTTACAGTGTTTTGATTGTATACTCTAAATTAAGGTTTTTCTAACTGCTTGTATTCTAAAACTTGAGAATGAGTGTGCAAGGTTTTCTATTTTCTGATGTTCAGGTTAAATAACGAGGTAGCTTCTAGACTGAGAAGTTAATGGAAAGTGCTGGTTTGTTTTTGGGATGTTTGGTTCCTCCTAAAACCACCTTTTTAAAGCCTTCTTCCACTGCATGGTTTTTGGTTTGATGGATGTTGATATTATCAGGTTCCTGCTTAAGTGTTGCTGTGCTTCTATTTTTTTCTAGATTAAATGAGGTTTTAACAAGGCTTATGGGGTCATTCGTTGTCATTAAAATAACAAATGGATTTAACATAGCCTTCTGTCTCTTTGGAATCCACCACCATTAGCGGACTATAATCCAGCTGGTAACAGAAGAACAGGGAGCCAAGAGGCTACCAAAGAGTGTGGGGAAAAGGAACGGTTTTCTGAGGTTTGTCAGTAAGGAAAGTGAATCTCAGAAGATTCAGAAAATGAATTTAAATTCATGGCTGTAAAGGTCTGGCTTTCTAGAACAGAGCCCCATAAATGTGAAGTGGGATTACGTCAGAGGAATAGGGTGCCCTGTACAACACTCTAAACTTTGGGTTTCTGATTGCATTACTGACCGAGAGGCCAGGAAAGTACTTGCATCTTTATTCTTCTAAAACTAAACGGTAGAAATGTTGAGCAAGCATTTATAAGTTTAGAACTATCAGGGTTTTCAGAAAAAGTTACGAGTTAAATCAGAGCACGGCTATCCCCTGGGCAGAGATGCTAATCTGGTACTAGGAATTCTGTTTTAAGTCTGTGGTCTTCTATATGCAGGCAGGAGTTGGAATCTCAGGTCCAAGAGGACCAGACTCCTCACTACCCAGGTCAGATCCTCTCCAGTGAAAGCCATCAAAACAAGAGAACAATTCTCTTTCCTGGTTCTCATTCTGCTTAAGAAGAAAACAATTCAGAGGCTGATACTATCATGAGAAAAATGATCTGTCTTTCAACAAACTGCCGATTGAACCTTTTAAAATTAATGGCTACATAAAGATGTTGAGTTTGGGTCAATTTAGGAAATTAACTAATGACAAAAACAGAGACCATGGGAAATGATACAGTCTTCAAACTGACAGGAGTTGAGATAGAGGTTACACTGTGGAAGTATGCCATGGATCAGTTACTCCTTTCAGGGTGAAAATAGAGAAGCTTCAAATTTAAGAAGCTTAACAATTAAGAAACCTCAAATTTAAGACACTTCAAAGTGATTGTTTTGCTCTTATTTTCCAGGAACCAGTGTTGTGACGTGGGCATGATTTTTTGCTCAAGGTGCTGAAGTTTCTGTGTGTAAAATGGAGAAGTTGGCTGGCTCCCTAGTTTGGTATCTTTTAGTTCTAACTTATTTCCATATCTTTTAGATTTGCATTCATGTATGTTTTCTGGCCAAAAATAGGAGGTGTAATTCAGCTAATTCACTGTACAATTTTAAGATAATGAACTCTTCTTTGGCCATCCAAGTTGATAGCCATCTCCCTCATCCTTGACCTTCTTGGTGATTGTGGCACATAAGCCTTACCTGACACCCCCTGGACAGTGCTGTTACTCCTCAAAGGAAAAAAGGTTTATGTTAGTTCATTTCATATCCTGAATGCCTGGAAATATAACTTCATGTTGTTAGTATCTTCCACTCTGCTAGAGTCTGAATATTCACATCCTCCGCAAAGTTGAAGTTCCACACCCCAATACAATGGTATTAGGGGGTGTGGTCTTTGGCAAGTGCTGAGATCATCCCCTGACATAGTGAATGGGAGTTGCACTGTTACAAAAGAGACCCCAGAGAGCTTCCTCATCCTTCTGCCATGAGAAGATACAGTGAGAAGACAGCAATGAATCATGAAATGAGCTCTCACTAGACATCAGATTCTCTGTCACTGATCTTGGACTTACTGCTTCTAGAACAGTAGGAAATAAATTTCTACTGTTAATAAGACAGCCAATGTATGGTACTCAATAGCACCAACCTGGATGGACTAGGACATATCATTACCACCCCCACCACCACCACCGACAATTAATAGTAGTAATAATATCAACAGTAATAGTTACCAATTATTTGGCCCTTAGTATGTGCTAGAGATTGAGCCCCTTATGTAGATCAAGATATTTAAGTCTCATGAGATGAGAAATGAAGATTATGCAACTTGCCAAAAGTCACACAGCCAGTAACTGTCAGAGCTGGAATTTAGCATGTAACCCTCCAAAGCCATGATCTTACTACAATATCCTTCCTTCCTCCAAAATCCGTCAAATAACCAATCAGGTGAGATTATGCAACTTGCCAAAAGTCACACAGCCAGTAACTGTCAGAGCTGGAATTTAGCATGTAACCCTCCAAAGCCATGATCTTACTACAATATCCTTCCTTCCTCCAAAATCCGTCAAATAACCAATCAGGTAATAATACTTCTTACTGGCAATCCTGAAGGTTCTGGGCCATGAAGTTTATCATGATTTCTTAAATGGTACTTTGTAGTATATTTCAAGATGGAGATGATAGTACTACATGCATTCTGAATGAAAAAACTGATGGACTTATTTTCCAGAAAAATTTCAGGTACAGCTACATCCAGGTGATTTAGTCATGATGTTCCAAAGATGATGTTTTTATCTCTTGGCTCTGCTCCCCCCGCCAATAATCCCTCCAAACAGGTTCTGCTGTTTCCCCACTGTGGACAGCATTACTCCATGAACTCTGAAGTTGGAGAGTTCATATGATTCATGACTCTAAAAGAAAAGTATTTTTCTTGATAACCTAGTAAAAACCTTAGGGGGAATTCAATTGATTTAACTTGGGGCATTGGACATACCTGTACCAATTGGATTGTCTAGAGAGGATGAAACCTTCTGATTGGCCAGGCCCTCACCTGTGATTTAGGAGACTAGGGGCTAGGTAGGCCTGGCCAAACCACCTAAGCCCAAAAAGAACACATAGAAAGGGGAGGGATGATCTTCCAAGTGGAAGAATGATGCAGCTAAATAACATAGGCATGCAATACGGTCTCCAGGTTTTACATTGCCTTGCAGAGTGGTGTCCTTCCTACTGTACTGCAAAGAGCAGAGGGCTCATGTCAAAGGCAGCTTGACAGTTGTGCTTTTTTGGGCCTCTGCCTAGCCTTGGAGCATTTGACAAATCATCGATCTTTTGGTTTTTGTTCCTCTATACATAAAAACAAGAGGCAGAATGCTTTGATCATTTTGAATCCTTCTAAACGGGCATGCTAAGTGCTGGTGATGGTTCTCATAGTCTGAATAGCAACAAAAGTCAGTTGCTGGTTTTAATACAGATGGACAATTTTCTACTTAAAGCCTACTCAATATCTATGGTAAATGAATGAGTGCTGCTCAGTTCTGACATCCGTAAAACATGCCACTGAAGATGTTCATTGTGCCACAGTGCTCTGGTCTCTGAAGATGGCTTAGGAGATGTGTTCTTAGTCTTCTGTATATTCCTAGTCACATTTGTGCTGAGCTACATGAGCCTCAGAGAGATGCTGACCATGTGTATTTCATTCAGTGCTGAGCCCCCCAGTGCATAGTTCAGCCTTTGATATATAGTAGATGCTCTGAAAGTATTTGTTGAAAGACTGAAATAGTAAAAGAAAGCTATGCAGTTTCTTAGATGTCTGACATTGTGGAGCCATCCTGAGTATGTATGCATGTATATATATATATGCAAAATACATGTTTTGGTTGAAAATAAAGAAAGAGTTAATGACAACCAGGGGTTCGAGCTCAGTCAGTTCATGCTCATAATTCAAGAACTTGAGAGCTCCATTATGCTGGCTCTCAAGGCACTTAAAACATCGAGTTCACTTCCTTCTGGATCTCATAGTTTATTGTTTCCTTTTTAATGCTCCAGACCGATTCTATCAATGAGAAGCAAATTAGGATTTACTGCATCTTGACATTGTTTTTTCTATCTGGTTTTAGGGTAGCTTTCAACATATAGTAATGTTTTGGTCTCCATAGTAATTGTTGAACCTTTTCTCTTTGTTGAATTATAAAATTTGCACCCATTAATCTTCAGGTATAGTCAAGATGTTTCCTTTAAGAGAAGGATGCACTAAAATACCAGTCAAGTTATTTCTTAAAATGACTTTCTTCATGTCACTTTATTAAGAATAAAGCCTTCATTTTGTGTTTTTATGACTTCCAGTACTGATTTCAGTCCCCTATCAAATTTCATTTCCCACTAAGTCTAAGAGGCTGTGGTCTAAGAAAACCAGTTGTGTTAACTATCATCTGCCATGCTCAGTGTTAATCTATGCACTGCTCATAAGGTCTTGCCTCAATCTATTCACTAGTCCACAGCTTTTCCATTATCCTGTGCTTTGGTTTAAATTCATTTTACCTATTGAGATTTCCCAAAGTATAACCTAGAAAATTTTCAATTATATGAATGTGTATGTCATGCATGGACTAGAACCAGCGTTTCCTTGTTGCTTTGAAGAGTACAAGTTGAACAAAAGGCCTCTTTGGCACTTGTACTTCATGTGTAAGTTGAGAGTATGATGTATTTTTATATTTTGGTGCCAATAAAGTGCTTGTCACATACTAAGCATTTAGCAAATGTAGAGTGAATTAATGACTGATGAAAAATGTAGTGATTTTTAGGTAGTAGGATATAGTACTTTATTTTATGTTTGATATTTAAAGTTTTGGAGATGAAAACATTAAGGATAGTGCCAATGTCTTGCATATGTATATTTTCCATAGTTTTTAGGCAGAACTTATTGTGTTGCTCTGGTTTGATCACGTGAACCTGTGTGTATAAACATATTACAATCACTGTTATTTTGACAGCTGGAATATGGCATAACATCTTTGATTCCTATTCCATCTTTCCAAATTTACTCTGAAGCAGCTAGCCCAACACCGCATTTGGCTAAAGATTGGTGGTTCTTTCTTGCTTACTGGGGCAAGCGTTTTCATTCAATCTCTCCTTTTTCAAATCTGTTAAATTGTTTATTTGTGATTCATGTAAGAAAAATAATGCACTGAATAGGCTTCTCAATCTCGCTTTGTATAAACCACTGGATATACTCCGCACTAAAAACATCTCATAGGAAAGGTGTAGAAGTCAAATGTTAAAGTTTCTAAGATATGAACTTAATAATTTGAAATAATACATGTTTAATGAATTGCCATAGATACACTGATCATGCTAGGGACTGCTGGCAGAGAAGTTTGTCTGTCCTCTCCTAACCTCTGCTGCCATTCCCTCCAACTCTACCCTCTTGAACTAGAAGCAGATTATTTTCTATAAAAGCTCATACACTGATAGATAGTTCCCTTAAAATCATGCTGCTGTGAATGTGAACTATAGATGTACAATATGTACTATAAATTTCAGTTTGATTTTTATGGTCCCTGATTCATTTTCACTGGCTTTATTCACAGCTGCCTGGTAGAATTTGTTTCAATAAATAAGTTTCAAGAAATTATTTATAATTATAATCTAATATTGCCTACTTATCTATTTGCTTACTATCTAATAAGTTTCTTATAATTCTAAAGGTAATGAATTATTTTCAATAAATAAATACAATTGTTATGAATTTATATAATTATATGGTCTTAGGACATTCAAGAAGTTGGACATTTTTAAACTAACCGGCTAGTAACTATGATCACCAAAGAAGAGAGCACTTACAACGTGATAGTTTCTGGAACATAAAAACTGTCTCTCTCCCAAGATTAACTAGGGAAGTTCTCCAACTCTCTGTCTCCCTAGAGTAGAAAGCACAGGTGTGGTATAGCATAATGGGCTTCATATAATAGTTGTGTTTTGAAGCTTCTTAGGTACATGCTTTCTTTTCTTCTGTTTGAAGAAACTTTACAGCTTTCTTCTGAGCTATTCTTTTGAAGGGCTCAGATGCAGAGATCTCAGTTTTCATCCTAAAGGACAATTAAACATGGTAGATGTAACACATCACCCCTGGCATTCATCAGAGATTCCTTTCTTCTGCCATGGAATCCTTCCCAGTTTGTATCTCTGGCATCTCCCCAAGTTCTCCATTTTTGCTCTCTAACTAAATGTTCAAGTATTTTGTACCATATTAGTGACAATATAAACCATTAGTTGTAGCTCTCTGAGGGTTTGAGGCTGTATGCCCATCCAATGGCATGGTTTAAAGATGGTTGACCAAAAATTTTCTAAGAGTATATTTATAATTTTAAAAGTTGGTACTGTT
>RJWM01038111.1:0-16960 GCA_004363535.1 Dasyprocta punctata | reverse complement strand
GGAGCTACCATTCAAGAGGTTGGTGAACGGGTTGGCTGTAAAAGCTGCCTTGGAGGGCGAGGGAGTCTTCTTATTCTCAGGATCATCTGTTGCAGCATTCAGGTTCCCCAGAGAACTGGCTAGCCGAGAGTTTATGGAGAAGCTGGATGGAAAACAAGTGAGGAGGGAGAAACACACACAACAATGTAGACTGACGCAGAGCTTGTGTTCCTAAGACACAGGCAACATTAGGGGAATGTGAAGAGGATGATTCTGATCACTGCAAATGATGACACACAGTTTCTTCATCACCCTCAGTGACTTGGTCACATACATCAAGTATCTTGGTCAAGTCAGTTAATTAAGACCCAAGAAGCTGTCTAAACACTTTGACCAGAGGTTTTGAAATAGAATACCACAGGGTTCTATTTGTTCTGAGGCATGAAGTACGTGAAGAGCACAATAAGTGAAAGGAAAGAGTTAAAACACACTTAAATATAAGATGTAGCTTGTACACATTCTAGCACAGGACTATATCAAATATCCCTATCAATTTGAGTTCTGGCCTACATGCATCAGGTGAGAAATGATACCATTTACCATTCGCCTGTGCTAGAGAACTCCAGTATGTGGATCACTTTAAGCAAGCTGGAGATTCCCCAGATGAATGGGATACTCTACAGGGTCCTCCCTGCCACTCAACCTCGTCTCCGCAAGCAAGACAGCAGCAGAAGTTCCAGGAGATCTCAGCCTTTTGGGTTTCTCCCCTTCTCCCCATCCTCTCTGCTCTGACCAAACAATAACCAAACACATTGCCTGCTGCACCCAGTTATCAAGTGAGGGAGCTAGGATTTAGTGTAAGTTTCAGAGTCCTATTTTTACCTCAAGCCAGTATCTTAGAAGAGGGAGAGGAAAATTACCTTCTTACACCGATGCCGGAAGACAATGAACCTCTGTTTATCCTCTTGGCTGTCGCTGAAGGGGACAAAGCCACTTTCGAAGTCTTCAAAGTAGACACAGGCCCTTGTGGGGACGAACTTGATCTTTGTGGAGCAAAATGGACAAAGTGTTATGATAAAGTTGTGTTCCTAGCAATGAGCTAGGACAAGACAAGCAGTCAATCTTACTGAAACCATGTCAGGTTCTAGCACTGGTGAGAGCAGCAGCCGCCGATGGCTGTGCAGAACTGAGTGTGCCAGGCCTGGCTGGGAACCCGGAAGGTGTTCGCTCAGCTCATGCTCACAGCAACCTGAGGAGGCCGTGAACATAGCCGTCCCCACTGCACCAAGAAGGAGACAGAGGGACAAAGAACAGCTCCTCCTCCAAAGTTACCTGGTTAGCGGGTGGCAGAGCAGGGACTGAATCCAGGATTCAGAGTCCTACCCTGACTGGTGATCCTGTCATCCTTGTCCCTCTCCTTCCTTGCCAATGGCATTCATGCTCTGGCAGGTTCTCAGGTGCTGCCCAAACCCATACTCTCACTTCCACCCTGCAGCTAGCCCAGGTGAGGCCATATTATTTATCTTTGAGTACTAGGCTCATCTCTCAGTCTTATTATTTAATAATTCATATCATGAATAGGCTCCAGTGAAATCTAAAATATCTAATCATGTCATGTCATTGTCTAAACATTTCAGTCTTCCCTCAGTGCCCATAAAGCCTAAATTCCATGGCTGAACAATCTGTCATTTGCCTCTCTAAGCAGGTACTGGTCTCCACTGTTTCCCACATCTCCATGGCAGCCACGCAAAGCACCTCAGGTTTCTAGAACAGACTGTGTCCATATCTTTGCCCAGCTTATGTGTGCTGTTCTGCCAGCCAGGAAATCTTTTCTTCTCTTCCCTTCTCATCTTCCACCTCCAGCTGACATTCCTACCACCTACTCTTTCACGGCCCATCAGTCGTCAGTTCAAACGGCAGCTCTTTACTGAATTTCCAGGCACGGCAAGCACCCTGTCTCATCAACATATATTCTCAAAGTAAATCACAGCCCTTCCCCCACAAAAGCTCCTTTTCTCTCATTTCAACTCCCAGTGGCTGCCGCATGGCCAGACTCAAGGCAGGTGCTCAATAACCATCTGCCCGATGAATGCAAAGCGAACACTGACTCAAATCTGTATAGCCAAGGCCTAGTCATGCTTTTATTACCCATCTGTGTTATCTGGACAAATCATGGAATAGGTGGATTTTGTTTTCCTGTCTGCTCAAGAAGAGATTATCTGCTTACAGATGCATTCCTTTATCATCTACCTTCCTAACAACAGTTCATGCCATGTTTTGTCTCAAAACAAAAATGAGAAAAGTTGTACTGAGAAGGCTGAGCCGCTCACGATAGCCCCCACTGAACAATTTTAAACCTATGGACAAGTAACACTGAGGAAGTAAAGACTGAATAGGCCGCTTTCTCCTGTTCCATCAACTGTCTTCTCCTGCTCTCACCATGCCCTATGGGCTGGATCTTAGAATCACCTGGTACTGCTCCAGGAATATTCAGGGGACATTTTTCAGCTAATGTTTCCAACTGATGCATCCTCCTCCAGTAGAAGAAAAGGAAGGAAATAAGACCACAAAATAAAGGAGTTGAACTAACAACACACAAAAACAGGGAGAAAGAGAACAAATGAAATGAAATGAAAACAAAAATCAAGGCAAACTTTGTCCCTGCATTGAGAGGACAGCTGCAGAGCACCCGTAGTTTACTACAGACCCTGTGGTGTGCTGGGAGCACAGAGTACACGGGTATCAGCGTCACAGCCACACAGCCCTACGTGCACACCAGGAAGACAAAACCCTTTGCGTGGTGAGCATTAAAAAAATAATATGTACTGCAATCATCTAGAACAGAAAGGAAGGAGCTTTAAAAGGGAAAAGCTTTGCATGGTTTTATTTTCATCCACTTGAGTCTAAAAGACAACATGTATTTATTGACAAGCTACTGTAAATTTAACCTTGCTAACAGTACCTGAAAGGCTGGAACACTGCTCTTGGGTGCCCTTTCACATCATCTAACCTGCAGAAATCAAAGACAAGGACTCAGGCATCACCAGGCTCACACATTTAAAAAAACATCAAAAGGCACATCATAGGGAGTCAAATCAGTAAAGACATTAAATTGGCAAAAGAGAAAAAACCTTGCAAGTGGATATTTATCGACTTTATCAAATAAATCTGAGAACCAGCAGGAAACCAAATTTGGTCAATTTCATTTCAACCTGAATGTCATTTATAGTATCTTGCTTTTGGTAACTAGAACTAAGAGTAGTAGCATATTTACTCAGAGTAAAAAAATACTTCATCATGCTACCATGATGCTGTTAAGAAATCTAAATTCCAAAAACAGAAAATATTTGAGCATTAAAAAGAAAACAGAAAAGCCATATTAGAATTCACTTTTGAGTTTTGTGCAAGGGCGATTCATTTCTTTTGGCTATTTATTTGCAGTTATACTTTTTTCCAACATATCTCTCATTTCCCCTTAAAAATTCTTAAAAATCAAATGTAAATCAGTTTGAAATTTAATTCAAATGAATTTTAAATATAAAGCAATTTCTTAGACATTCAAAGGAAAATAGTGAATAAAAAAGAGTGGTAGTATAAACCAATCTTGAAGAACCTTCCACGACTTAAAAGGACAATATATACAGTTCATACAGTGAAAAGGGCACAGATTTTGAATAGCACTGGGTCTGAAGATCAGCTGCATTTCTAACCCCATTCCATTGGGAAATGACAGAATTCTCTGATATCAAGCAAGCAACCCAGATGTGGGTGATGGTACTGTGTATGTTTTGTGATAACTCTATTAAATAAGGCTTATATTCAAACTGCACACCACACATGGCTCCTGGCCGATAGCAGGTGCACAGTAAATGGTATTTTTCTTCAATCATGTAGCAGCAGTTGGTGGTTATCACCAAGCACCAAGCTTGCTAGCCCATTTTGTCACTGTCCCACAGAAAATCATAACCGCAATACGAACTTTTATTTCTTAGGTCAGCAAACTGGTACATGAAGATTCAGCCTGAATTAAATGTTCCACACATGAAAACTAAATTCCTTGTGAATCCATCTGATATCTACAATGTGGGCAAAATAATCCTCATGCTATGCAGGTCTCTCACTTACAAGAAAAGCAGCCAGAGGCCAGCATGGTGGTGTATGCCTTTAATCTCAGCACTCAGGAGGCTGAGGTAGGAGGAGTGTTGTGAGTTCAAGGCCAGCTTGGGCTACAACATGAGCACAAGGCCGGCCTGAGCTACATAGTGTGACCCTGCCTTAAAAAACTAAGACTGGGAGTTTGGCTCAGTGGCTTAAGTGCCCGTCTGGCAGGCATGAGGCTGTAAGTTTGATCCCTGGTGCCAAAAAAAAAAAAAAAAAAAAGGTAGCCAGTTCCATTATATTCTTTTGTGGACTATGATCCTTTCATTCCATATATTGCAATAAGAAATCTTAATATTTACAGAGTTTTTCACCTACACTGATCCAAAACCTTTCTGTTTTTCAAACTCATTCTGAACTATCAGCAGATTTCAAATGCTGTGGTCAAAAATCAAGTTCTGTCACTGATTTTGATGAGTGTTTGCAGACTTCAAAAGCATGACGGTTTGTAACTTAATAGGCACACATAAGACTCACTTATTTAATTCATTCTCAAAAACAGAAAGTAAAGCTAAGGAATTAATGGGCTATATTAAAGCTTAGCATCCAATACTTTTCTGCCATACTCTGGTTTCAATACAAAATCCTTGGCACATCTGTGAAGATTTTCCACAAGACTACAAACAGTTCCGGGAGAAAGACAGAATTCCGAGTAGAACTTGGAACAGATTACTAGGGATAACTGCTTAGCAGCTTGAGGTAGAATTCCTGAGACTTAGATGTAGTGGTTGTTTTCAGTAAAGCATCTAAAATTAAACTATTTCCAGCATTGATAAAATATGTAATAATTAAACCAAAAAATAGTTATAAATCAAAAATCATGAGGAAAACTTGGTACTTGCAGAATGACATTCGAATGAGAGGAGTAAATGTTCTATCCATAAATGGAAGCACACTATGACTTTAAAAATTTAAAATGGGTCTACCTAAATGCACAGGACGGTGAGGAACGTGGCTGTCTCTGGCTTTTTAAGGCACGTAGTTTGTCTCCCTGGGTAATATTATTTTTCATTTCCACATCTTCATCTTCTTCTAAATTATTCTGGGAGAAAAAATGCATATTCCATAGTAAGGTCATTATAGCTGTACTTTATATGAATGTCTTAACAGATTATAAATTATCTGTATTTATAGATATATTTTTATAATGTTAATACAGATTATTTTAAGTCACTTAAATGAGCTATGAATTCAGCATTTTTCAAGTACACACTAAAGAATGCTGAGCTATTTGCCATTTGATTCCAAATCAAAACACATGGGTACAAACGTGGTAGAATTTAAAAGCAGCTGTTTGTTAACAGTGGATCAAGCCAAAGAGACTCTCACATACACAGTCATGCTACGGTACACAGCCTAACACACTGGCTCAACAGACAATACAAATATGTTCCCAATAGTACCAGGTGACAGCATGGAAAATTCCATAACTTTTTACCAAGACTACAAGATAAAACAATTGAGGATATCTACAGCAGTAATTTATTAACACCATTTAACACTAGTAAAAGCACTCAAATTCTTCCCAGAAGGAATTATGGACCAATGTCACTGAATTGGGAGAATATATTTCCTCCTAAAATTAGTTCGATCATCTGAAAAGCAGAAGTACCCTGTGAGTCTGTCTGTTCACACGCCAGCTCAAGAAGAGTTGGAGGGGACAGGATACAGAAAATGTAAATCGTACTTTCCATAACCAGGAGACAACAGAAAATGGCCTACAGTTGATTTTAAAGATACCAATAAAAGCAAAGTATTTTAGAAATATGGCAGTGAAAATAATAGTAACAATAAGATTTGCTTAGAAGTCTGGAGGTATAGAGAGGTGAGATATAGGATCAATATTTTTATTATTACATTTCAATAGTTTTAGTCATATATTATTTGAAAAACACTAATTTTAAAGAGCATACATTTAAAATTAGCAGTATATTTAATAATTATAATTACATGTTTTTCTCATTCTATTGTGAATATTAAAGGTCAAAAATTTTTGAAAATTATGACACATTTCAAAAAACAGAAAAATAAAACACTGTAACCCACTGCCACACACCTAATTACCTGGATTTAATATATTTTTACTTCCTTCCACTGTTTACTTAAATTAAGTACCCCTTCTCTCAAAGAAGAAGACAATGCTTATAAAGGTCAAGCTCTAAACCTCCAGAGAAGAAAACTATACCTTTTCTTTAAAAAAAGAAAAGAAAAAAAGGAAGTGGTTGTGTATGTGTGTTTACCATACTGCATTTGTCTTAAGAAACAAAGTACAGATAAGCATAAAAATATATTAAGCTATCTATATACTTACCATCAAAAGTCAAACACATTAACACTGACAGTAGTCTTCCAGAATTTTCCCTGTGCTACGCAGCCTCCCTCGACTTACTTTTTTACAAAAAGAAACTGTGCTATACATGCTGCTTAGAAACTTATCTTTTCACTAAAAAAAAAAAAAAATAGATTGGGGAAGTATTTCAGGACAAATAAAAAAAGATCTCCACATTATCATTTTTATAGCCCCATAAAATTCCATCGTCTAGATAAGCCAAAATTTTATTATTTTATAAAAACTCTAGGTCAGACTGTTCTTTTATTACTATAAACAGCCTCAACAAATACTCTTCTATATTCACATGTTTGTTGAAAAGTCTTATTCTTGCCTTAAGACAAATTCATATTAGTAGAATTGTTAACTTCATTTTAAAGCTGTCTTCTACAAGTTCTCAAATTGGCCTCCAAAATTGTTGCACCATTTTAAACTCCAACTAGCAAAGTTTAGCAGCTTTTTGTTCCCTAAGTCGTTGCCAATAATGCATATATTTCTTTAACATTTAATAGGTAAAATAGCATCTCATAATTTCAATTTGTGTTTCTATCATTTCTAAGGAAGTAGAACATTTCTTATGTTTAGCAGCTAAGAGAGTTTCCATTTTGTTTTATTTGTGTACGTGGCATTTTCATGTTGATTTGTAAGAGTTCTATATGCACAAAAAACTGATTTGCGTATGTCATAAACATTTCTTACCATTTTCTGACTGTAAGGAGAATGAACTGGCGATAGGAAAGAACAGGAACAGAGAAGGTTAAGTGGTTACTACAGTGATGTGATGAGAGATGAAAGATTGAATTAGGGTTTGGGAAACTCCCTAGAAGTCAAGACCTAAGGAAGGGGAGAAAGGGGAAAAGATATAGACATGCAGTGTAGATATGAAGGAACCTACTGGAACTTTATTATTTGTCTAAATCAATCTGCTCTTAGTTTGTTTCTGTAGCTACTGCATGAAGTTCAGGGTATTTGTATGACTAAGAGTATAAACCATAAGATCATCAGTAAGTGATTACTGTAATTACCTTCAAATTCCTGACAAAAATAGTTTTGCAATGTTATTCAAAACACATTTACATCAAATTACAGAAAAAAATGAAACTGAAAGGCTATATGGGAAAGGATTTTGGCTTCCTCAAACAGTGAATAAAACATACAGACGTGTGTGGAATCAAGCCCTGAATTTACTAGAGAGAATCAACACTAAAATACCATATATACCAAGTCATGAGAGTCTGTGGAGGGGAAAAAGTTCATTAGAAAATGTATCTGCATATATTGCATAAATCAATCTCATGAACTGTTGGACCAGAACAGTTTGAAGACTTCTCTCATTTGGTGCTCTTAGACTCCCTTCTTTATATCAACTTCAACCTTCATGATGACTAAAGAATTCTTTCAAAAATGACAAATGTGAAGAACCCAACCTGGGGCTCCAGCCCCATCCCTACCGAATAACAAGGCAAACTTGCCGGCCTGAGCTGGTCAGGAAGAAGCAGATTGAGAAACAAAGCCACAAGACTACTGAAGAGCAATGATAAAGACACCTAGCACCTAGCGAAAGGGAGTCCTTCATATCTTAGTCCCCCAAAGGAAAGGAGTGTGCTTTCCCTATGGAGGTCTAAGAATCAACAATCTTTCCTTCAGATACAAGATTATCCTGTACAAAGACAAGAAAGTCACAGCAAATTAAAATACTTAAAGACATAAATATTTTAAAGATACAGATGATGGTATAGTTAAGCATAATAGTGTAAAGAATGAAGCTTTATTTTATTTTACCCATTGTTTTTGCTACATAGACAAGCTGAAAACCAAAATAAAATAAATTATATTGTATTCACAGACTTCAGTTGAATAAAGTAATTGCTGATCCACACATCAATAAAATGATGACAGAGAAAGCTACTGAGGAGGCTATAGAATGTACCATTAGTAAAAGATCCCTTAGACTTCTTGGTGACAGCCATCCTTTCTGGGATAAGATAGAATCTCAGTACTGCCTTAAATTTGCATTTCTCTAATGGCCAGCAGTGTTGAACATTTCTTCATTTACTTACTGGCCATTTGTACATCTTCTGTGACGTGTCCATTCATTTCATTTGCCCATTTCTTGATTGGGTCTTTTTTTTTTTTAGGGGGTCTAATTTTTTTGAGTTCTTTATATATTATAGACATTAGTTCTCTATTTGAGGAATAGCTGGCAAGAAAATTTTACCATTTTGTTGGCTGTCTTGTTGCACTGTTGGTTGTTTCTTTTGTTATGCAAACATCAAATAACAGCAAATGCTGGTTATTATGGTTGATACATTGTGTCAATTTGAGAAGTTTAGAAGTTTAACTGAGAGACTCAGCAGGGAGCCAGGGTTCTTACTTTGTAAATATCCTCATCCTGTGCAAGAGGAGGGCAAAGAGATTTTGTGAGTGCTACATCTGCCCTGGGAGGTAGCAGGAGGGGGACTGCATATAAGGGAGGAGAAGAGGCTTGTTTTGCCCTTTACTCTGGCTTCTTTTGCTTTGACTGCTGCCTTGAAGTGTTGCCCCTGTGCCATGCCACCCTGCCTTGGAGCCAGCTGATTATGGACTGAAACGTCCAAAAACTGTAAGCTAAATAAACCTTTCTTTCCCTAATTTTGGGTGTCAGGTGTTTTGTCTCAGTAATGAGAGAAAAGTAACCAAGACACTGGTGAAGGTGTGGGGGAAAAGGAACCATCCTACATTGCTGGTAAGAATGTAAACCAGTACCACCACAATGCAAATTAGTATGAAGATTCTTCAAAAAACTAAAACTAGAAATTCCATCTGACCACCTACTCACCTTCTGGACATCTTCCCAAAAGAGTTTGTCATCATATTACAGTTATACATGCACACCCATGTTTATAGCAGCACAATTCATAATAGCTCAATCTGGGAAGCAATGTATCTGTTCATCAACAGATTAATGGGTAGAAAATGTGATATTTATATCCAATGGAGTACCACTCTGCCATAAAGACAGATAAACTTGAAACAGGTATAGAAAAATGGATGCACCTTGAGACCATAATGTTAAGTGAAATACATCAGACACATACACTTAAATATCACACGGTTCCTCTCATACAAGAAATCGAAATTATAAGAGAAAAATAAAAGACAGATAACAGGAAGTAGGGACATAGATTTTTCTCAAATTGAAAGGGGATCAAGAGATGGAGGGAGAAGGGAGAGAGGAAAGGGGAAGGGAATTTAAAAAAAGGAATTGGGACATGTTATGTATATGAACAACTACAAACAAGGAATATAAACATAATGTACTATAAACATATACTATACTAATAAAAATAAATTTCAAAAAGAAAAAATCTATTTGTAAAAATATAGCACTTGATGGAATAAAGATGGACGAGAGATCACAGAAAAATGAGACATAAACTTTCAAATACAAATGAGTAAAAATAGAATTCAAAGGGTTAAGAGACAGAGGTCAAAATTAGACTTTCAGCTGGCTTAAATGACTTGGCTATGAAAGGTGGATAGTGACCACTAAAGCTCCTTTCAACTCTCAGGTATTAAACCTATAAGATGTCAAAGCTGGGGAAAGGCAAGGATAATCTCTCTATAATAATCTATTCGGATCAACAGAAAGTTTGGATTTATCATTCTCCTATCTGTCTTCTCTCCTTCTTACTCCCACCGGCCAGGGCCATGGAGACCTGGGCCACTCCCCCATCACCACCTCCCTGGCCTCCCACCCAAGCACCATGTGAACTACAGCACCCCCAACACTACAGCCAGGGTCCCCTCCCCAAACTGTGAATTCATATGCTGTCATTCTAGGTTTAACAGCTCTGGTGGCTCCCACAGCATTCCTGGGTATAAGATAGGGAAAATGTGCTTAAAAGTAGAGCCTTAGAAATTTAATTTTACTTCAAGGATTCTTCGAAGGTACATCCTGCTTATAAATGTTTGATGGATTTTACAAATCACAGTATCTCAAAGATGTAATCAAAACACTATATTCTTGTCTACTTGGCCATCAATTTATGTGAACTTGGCTGAACATTAGCAGCATCTGTGTCTAATTAATATAGCTAAAGTCAAGAGCCTCTGTTGATTGGTGCACTAATATTGGAACACAGCCACTGAATAAAAAAAGACAAAATAAAAACTAT
The DNA here is from genome assembly GCA_004363535.1 of Dasyprocta punctata. Taxonomy (NCBI): domain Eukaryota; kingdom Metazoa; phylum Chordata; class Mammalia; order Rodentia; family Dasyproctidae; genus Dasyprocta; species Dasyprocta punctata. Next base: position 6,337 of record RJWM01038111.1, on the reverse strand, counting down.
TTTAATGATGGGAGAAATTTACTAGAAGGATCTGGCTGAAGTTTTGTCCAAAATTACTGAACATAATGAACTAAAGCGACACTGAAGTTCTCATGGAGAGGCAGTGGACTTCAATAGGATAGTTGGGTTCAAATGACATCTCTGCCACATACTATATGATCTCAGATAGTTGGCTCACCTTTGTCTACCTCGATTATGTTGTCTCTAAATGGATCTCACACTAGTGCCTGCAGCATATGGCTATCATAAGGATTAAAGGACTTCATCCATACCAAGTGCTTAGTACAGGTCCTGGCACAAGTGGGCACTAGAGGGGTGGCTGTTGTCACATGCACACCCCAAGCTCCTTGTTTAAATCCAATATGTACACTTTAAATAAAGTGCTTTAAATTCTACCTTCTTCAGGTCATTTTTTATAACTCCCATCCACAACAGACCGTCAAGTCCCTGAATGCTGAAACAAGCCCTTAATGCTGGTGCCATTGTTACAAAGCATATACTGTTCTTGTGTAACTACATTATTATCAATTTAGTGCCTCTGTCCTTTTTTTTTCTTTTTTTCAATTTTTTTTTTCTTTGAAACTGTAATAGGTTCAAAAATAGAAATCATGATGAGAAGAGATAAAAATTTCTACGATCACCTAGCAGACAAGGAAAAAAGATCATGGCGGAAAAGCACAGAGCAAGGCAGGAGGTTGGATCAATGAACCTAAGCTAGACACACTGGGCTTGTGTGTATTTCACAGTGCCTACACCAGCACTGAGGACCGGTTCAACAAAGGGAAAGCCTCTATATTTTAAGATTTCTCATAGTTCTGAGTAGGCTAGGAAAATTCATTAAAGCCACAGCTGAATCCATTACTATAATGTGTATTGTTTTTGCTTATTCCTTCTTTCACCCACCTCCTAAGCACTGTACATTCAAATTATCTAAATATAGTCATTGTGGAGCATCCTAATAATTAATCACAAGAAAATGTTGGTAGGTCTAGAAAACGAAAAATAATAATAATCTAGAATCTCAACTTTCTCTTTGTTTAAAGGCAACCTCTAGAGGAATATGGCTTTTTTCACTTTATGTAAATACTCTATAAATTCAGAACTTCCATGGGCTTCCACCCTGAACACTAGCACAGAACTTGAAACACAATAAAATCCTTATAGTGTCCTTCATTTATTTTTTTCTTACAATTTACAAGAATAGTAAGGCATATTCCTTTTTATAACTATCTCTACTGAGTCTGCTTTTGAGTAAGCTAATTTCCCCTCTCCATGCAGTTTACACAGCTGGCACCAGATCAGCTTGGCAAGAAAAGTCTGAGACAGTTACTCCCACAAAGCATCAGCTACCAATAAAATGGAAACAACAGCACTCATTAATGGCTAAAGTTAAAATATTTGGAAGAGTACCATGCCACCCATCAAAAGCCTCCCAAAATTCATATGTTGAAATCCTAAGCCCTAAGGTGATGGCAGTAAGAAGTAGGACCTTTGGAGGTGATTAGATCATGAGGCAGGGTTCTCATAAATGGGATTCCTCCCCTTCTTGCCCCTTCACCATGTGAGGAGATAGATAGAAAGAAGTTGCCATCTACTAACAGGAAGCACCCTGAATCTGCCAGCATCCTGATCCTGAGTTTCCCAGCCTCCAGAACTCTAAGAAATACACTTCTGCTGTTTATAAGTCACCTAGTTTATGTATTTTGTTGCAGCAGCTGGAGTGGGCTATGACGGGATGCAGCTGTGGGGGTGAGGGTAGAGAAAGGGTCAACATCTAACTATAAGCATATATTTAAAACTGACATATTTTCAATTTCAATCATATTGCATTCTTTACTCTTCCAGTAATGAATCAATTACATTTTTTTTTGTTTTTTTTGGACTGGGAATTAAACTCACAACCTTGCGTTTGCCAGGCAGTCAGCCACTATGCCTCTGAGCTATATCCCTGGCTCGAGTCAGTTTCTTTTAAATTTAGCAAAACTAAAAAAGTCTAAAAAGGGATAAGAATGAAATATTCCAACTAGCAGATATCAATCTACTACAGATTATAATGTAGAAATCATTCTATTCTTGTATGTGCCTCAGAGAGAAGGACAAATTTTATGTTTGTCTTTTCAGAGATCACTCAAAACCCTAAGTGTCTCAACCCAACCTGAGGAAAAATGTTGACAAGAGCAAGAAAAAAACGTTCCTGTTTAGCAATATTATCACCTTCAATTATTAGTTCTGACCCTTCCTGTTGGCTTTTAATAGGTCAGACTGTAATACAGAGACAAAAAGTAGTCAACAAACTCTTTGAACAGCAACATGACCCTGGCTGAGATTTACATTTCATCAGGACAAATGACTCAAACAAGCAAACTTTGCCACTCTGTGGGCTACTGCCCTGGAAAACATACACAGGGAAAAAAATTCAGTTTATTCAGTGGCCTCCACTCTTTGCCCTTGAAGAAAACTAACTCTGCCCATCTCCAAGTGCTTGGACTCTCTTCACTACTAATAGAAACCTTTTGGGGACATCAAGTGGTGACCTAAGAGAGCTGGGTCAACTGTTCCACCGGGTGCCTTGAGGACTATGGTGAGCCACACTGTAGTGGGTCACTGACAACATGTAAATCTATACTTGTTGCTTAATTTTTAACAGCTTTTTTTTTTCCCTTCTGCTTTAGGTATATAAAACTATAAACCAAGAACTTAGCTTCACCTCAGGTACCAGATGATACAAAGATCTGAAATAGGAACTGGATACCCACTTCTCAAAGTGGCAGCACCACTAAACAATTCTGCGATTTTAGATAAATCACAAATTTTGTAGACTCCTAGTAAAACAAACGATGACAAGCTTGCTTCTGGTTCCAAAAATACTCAGTTACCTCCTGCTACTTCAGAGGTAACAGAGAATAAAAAAGAAAACAAACAAACAAACAAAAACATGAATTTGGGGTCAGACAGACAGGGACTGAATTATGTTTTAATACCGAGGTTAGACATCACTGATACACAGTTCTTCCTATAAAATACAGGAAATATTACTTAATTGCCCACGTAGTTACAAAGACTATATCAGATCATGTATTCCAAGTAATTTGTTTACAGTAAAACCTCAAAAAAAATTATCCCTAATTATGTTTTCAACTCTACACCTTAGAAATCAACATGAATTGGAGGCTTTAAAAGAGCCACTTGTATTATGCTACTTTTTCAATTGTAACATTAAAGTTTTTCTGGATATTTCTATTTTCAAAGTAGAGTTTGCTTTTTGTAAATATTCATTATATCAGAATTTAATAGTACTCCTTAAATTATAGCTTGTCTCTCTCTCTCCTCTTCCTCTCTCTCTCTCTCTCTCTCTCTCTCTCTCTCTCAAGGGAACTGGTTTCACTTCTCTGAATCTTGCTTTATAGGTAAATGACTCCATACCTCAAAATCTGGTCCTCTCAGCATCTTAGAGAAAAGACGCTGCTACATTATACACATCCACTGGGAGACAAATGAAGGTTAGAATATTCCTAAGGAAAACTCACCTCTCCAAATCTTTCCATATTTTGGATTTTAGATACATTTCCACCAATAGACATATCATCCAAGCTGGAAAGAATTTTATTAATACTTCCGTCACTGGATGGTCTGTTTTTCAGTTTGGATCGGAAAATGTCACCTTGGACCCACAACGATGCTTGTTTTCTGTTAAAAAGAAAAAAATAGTCTTTAAAATAAGCTACTATCATCTCAAAATACGATCTCTTGAAAAAGACTGTCAGAAAAATATTCATCAATCAGACTACAAAAGAACATGAAATCTTAGAAGAAAAATAAAATTTTATTAAAAATAAATAAAATGGAGGAACGGTAGCTCAGTAGTAGAATGCTTGCCTAGCATGAGTGAGGCCTTGGGTTCCATCCCCAGCATGCCAAAAATCAAATCAAATAAAAATACAAATATCCACCTTCCAAACATTTGTCTATACTGCTATGCACGATTTAACTAATGAGCTCAGAATAAAGACCGTGAGCCCATTTGTCTTTTAATGTGTATCTGAAATATGTAATATTATTTTTCAAGTAGCAATTTTGTGTGTCTGTTTATAAAATCTGGAATGAACTAGACTTGAAAATACAGGTGAAAGAACTTAAACAGAGACAATACTCAATGAGCACTAAATATCTACTTGTGTGAGGCACCAGGAAAGACCTTCAACACATGACTTTGGAAACCTGCTCTTATAACCTAAAAGCAAAGTTTACTGCCTCGACTAAATCAATTATAAACTTCCCTTTATTGAACAAGGCACAATGCATTTTCAAGGCTATCTAAAGAGAACTTAAAATCTGTACACAAAGTAACAGTCTGTGGCTTCTATTTTTATTGATAGAGCACCTTCATGTATTTCTGTAAAGGTAAATTATACCATAGTATATTTTATTTCCATCCTATACTTTACTGTACAAACTAGAATTAAAATAAACACACTGTGATTCATCACAAGAAATATCAACATCCAATGAAATAACAGCATTACCAAAGAGATACCATAAGTAAAAACATGTCTTTTTCAAAGCATAGGCAGACCAAGTAATATTTTGTCTCAAAGGCTCAACATATCACATACGATTCAGGTTTGTAACATGAGGAAAAGGCAATTTTAAAACCCTTCCCTGAGTGTTTTATTGGGCCTTTAGTAAAGGATATCTCCTCTTTTAAATAATTCAGAGTTATTATTATAGTTAACACTTTTGAAAGTCTTGCATAATCAATGTTTAAATCAAAGCAACACTTTACACTTGCAGTACCTCCAACTGTGCACATTTAGGTATCATTCTACAAAAATACACACTGTATAAGACACAGAAAGTGCTTACTGAAGAATTATTTGCAATAGCAAGATACTGGAGACACTCAGGTAGAAAGCTAGTTTATTAGATTATAGTAGATCCACTGTACGAAATATCACTGGCTGCTTAAAACCCTATGACTGATCTACACATAGTAACCCAAAAGACTATCCATGAAATAAAGCATTAATGAGTGAAAAATACAAGTGACGGAGTATAGAAAGTGTGACCCTATGGGGGGGGGGGTTTGCAATGTTTGAACAAAGTTCACATATCTAGAAGAATATATAATATTAACTAGTTACCTCTGAGAATGGTGATAAGGAAAACTCTCACCGTCTACTAAATAATGTCTACACTATTTGACTTAAGAAACAAAAAATCTCATTCGCTTCTGTAAAAAAAAAAAGTTATCTTTAAAAAAGCAAAATAAAGATCAAATCAGCAAAGTCAGCTAAGTATCAAAAGGAATCTCATAAGTTATTATAAAAGAGGGCTGTAAACATGTCTTTAACAACAGTGCTTACAAAGCATGCTCAGAAAATAGAATTACTGCAAAAAGGTTAAATGTGTAGGGTGGGACTGAATGGTTAAAGGTCTCCCTTTTTTAAAATAAATCACTCCATCCTGCTCTCAAGTACTGCATAGGGTAATTATTCCCTTTTCCTTTTTGCTTATTTTTAATTCTTTACAAATAAAAAGAGAAGGAAAACCCTTAAATTTGATTTATCAACTTGTGTGTAATCCCAGTATTCTGGGAGACTGAGGCACAAGGACCCCCCGTTGAAACCAAGCCTGGATAAGTTAATGATTTAGTGAGACTGTCTCACAATAAAAATAAAAAGAGCTACGGGTGGAGCTCAGTGTGAAGAACGTGGGTCCACTCCCCAATACCACCACCTAACCACCCCCCAAAAAACCTGACTTCTCACTCAATTAAGAGGCTGTAGATGTAAATCTTTTGTCTGTATATAAGGCTAAACATATTTTCCAACATTGTTCTAAAACTCAAAGTAGTTTAAACTAAAAAAAATTTCAATATATTTCTAAGTATAAACTGGTAAGATGGGAATACTGTGACTAAGTCAGTTAATTTTTCCACATTAGCTATAAAAATACAAATTCAAAACAAGCTCTTAACATTTTTCTTTGTGCAAATGTCCACAGGACAGTCTCTCATGTATTGCATCTTCAAATATTCTTGCTTTCATTTCTTTTTAATATTCCAGCCTCTTACTTCCTGCCAACAACTAGCATAACTCGTGATCTGATGGTTGACCCTCATGGCCTCCAAATAGAAGCAAAAAATAGCATGGTCCTTGACAGAGAAAGAACAGTCCAACAGATACTGTTAATTAATATGTGAATGCCTCAGGTCTTTAAACTAAGCCTCTGAGTCAAAACTCTCAGTAATAAAGAACTACTACTATAAGAAGAGGAGATTCAGTTTTATCAAATAGGCCAAAAAATTCAGGTAAATGAAACACACAAGAAATGAGCA
>RJWM01038110.1:0-16956 GCA_004363535.1 Dasyprocta punctata | reverse complement strand
GGAGAGGAAAACTGGTCAATTTTAATGCATTAGTAAGAATCACACCAATGCCCTCTAAGGATTGTAATCAGGCTGGGAACAACAGTAATGGGGGGAGGGTTCAGCTGTTTCTTATTGCACAACCTGGTTCCCCTAAGAGGGGGTTGGGCAGGCACCAATTGAGGGCAGAGCCACCTTGTGCTGGTGATGACTGGGACAAGTTCCAGATGAGTGGAACTGAGTGAGGGTGTCTCTCCAGGTGTCCTGAGGGGAATGTATTGCAGAAATGCAATGCCACATCAAACACGGTCTGCAGAGCGGCTCATTCAGGTAAGAGGGTTTCTTTTCTTTTTTTAACCTGGCTGTTTTGTATTGAGGTAAAGTTTACAAGAGATGAAATTAGCCATGTTATTTTTCTGCTCTTCTTGTTAGTTCACATTGGTTACACAGATTAATAGGTTTCATATTTATAGATTTATACATATATTTAATATAGTGTGATAATTTTTTCCCTTATACCATCCTCCTAAAATCAATGATTTAACAGTTGATGTGTTAAGGTCAGTTGATACCATCACCCTCTTCTGGTTTCAACACAAACCCATTTCCCCAAATGGAGTCTCCACCCTTCTTCAGCTGTGAGACCACACATCCCTCAGCCTCTGATAGCTGCTCATCAGCTTTCTACCTCACTGTGTGGGCCTGTTCTGGGCATTGTGTGTCAATGGCATCAGAACCTTTGTGACCCTTTAAAGTTGGCTCCATTCACTGAGCATCACATGTTTGAGGTTCGCCCAGGTTGTAGTGTGAGTTAGTGTTTCATTCCTTATCATGGTTGAATAATCAAACACACACTGCATTTTATTTTTATGCATTCATTACCTATTATTTTAAAGTGTTCTGCACAGTACCTAGACCTTTGAGCCTAAGTCATTTAAGGGGGCAGCACTGTATTTTCAACAAATGATTCTGGGGAATTAGATACTCACATGGAAAAAAATGAAGTTAGACCCTTATTTCACACCATGGACAAAAGTTCATTCGAGATGAACTAAAAACCTAAGACCTTAAAGCTCTTCCTAAACCTGCAAATTCATAAAACTAAGGGGACACCTTCATGACTTGGATTTGGCCCTGATCTTTGATGACAAGAAGGAAAAATAGACAAAGAAGATTACAGATGTTTTAAAAGCTTCCGTGTGTCAAAATGTGCACAGGGTGAAAGGTAGCATTGATGAGGAAAAACTATTTGTAAGTCACAAGTCTAATAAAAGATCCACAGCTATAATAGGAAAAGAACTTCCTCAATGCAACAATAATGTTATAAACAAAACCCAGTTGTAAAGATGGGGAAAGAAGCTTTACAGGTTCTTCTCCAACAATCATAGAAATGGCCCACAAGCAAAGAAAAGATTCTCAGTGTCCTTAAGCAAATGCAAATCAAAACCATAGTGATTCTCCTTTGTGCCTTTCAGGACAGCAACTGTTGAAAAAGCAAAATCATAAATGTTAGGAGGAGTTAGAGAAACTGGAGGCACGTGTATCCCTGGTGGGAATGCAAAATAGTGCAGTTACTGTGGAAAGCAGTACAGGTGTCCCTAAGAACATTAAAAATAGCATTAACCTATTACCCAGCCATTGCACTTCTGGGTACATCTCCCCAAAAGCTAAAAGTGGGATCCAAGAGATGTTGGCACACCGTGTTCGCAGCATTTCCAGCAGCAAAATGTGAAAGCCACCAAAGTGGTCATAGATGGATGAATGGACAAACTGAAGGTGGTACACACATTCCATGAATAGTATTCGGCCTTAAAGAGGAAGAAGGTTATGGCACATAGCAATGTAAATAAACCTTGTGGACACTGTGTTCAGCAAAATAAACCAGTCACTGAAGGGCAATGCTATGCACCCCTTTATATGAGATCCACAGAGTCAAGAGACCCATGGAGAAAGAAAGTAGGATGGGGTGCCAGGGAATGGACAAGGGGTGGGGAGTGAGTGTTTAACAGGGACAGAGTTTCACTTTGGAGGATGGAAATGTTTTAGGGATTGGTAGTGCTGGTGCTTGCACAAAAATGTAAATATAGCTGAAATTACTGAACAACAGAAAATGATTAAAAGTGTAAATTTTCTGTTGCATCTACTTTAGACAGTTTACAAATGAATAAAGAAAGAGGCTTAAGAAAAGTTGGGGTTTTCTTTCCTTACTAGAAAATGGGGGTCCTGGGAGCCAGGGAATCATGTGCCCTTTAGGGCCCCTTTCATGCTTCTGTGTCTCACTCTGGGACGAACCCAGCTGCTCCTATTGCAGTGACCATGACTTCCGCTTCTATCACAGGATAATGCGGATGTGTGAGTCACCTGAGGGGTGGCCTGACTCTGTCCCTCCGCCTTGCTGAGGTGCCATGTGATGCCACCAAGGGCGACTGTTCCAGAGGCACTGGCTTGGCTTGGAGCTGGTGGCACACCATTCCCCCCCACAGCCCTGTGAGGCCTTCAAGCCAGTGTGAGGCTTGCCACCACCATGAGACCACTGGGGAGGGGACAGTCTTCATGCCCTCAGGGGTGGGAGCTGGGCACCCTCCCCCGCCTCCCAGGCTTGGCCTGTTCCCTGGGCCTCTTCCCTGGGGCTGTCACATCTAACATTTCAGAAAGTGCCAAAGCTGCTCTGTCTTTGTCATAGGACTGCTGGGGGAAAATGCTGATTCCTGCCCTTACCAAGACATTTTCTGTTTTTGCCACTTTTTAGAGAGCTCCCACTGGCTATGTCTGTTGCCAGCCATTGTGCTCTACCTGGCACTGCATTGTCTAGTCAAATATGTACCCTGGAAACATTATATGTCTAACTGCACAGGAAGAAATTGTGGCAGCTCCTTGATAGGAGGAAGTGTCAGCCGGGTTGTAGGTAGGTCCAGTGGGGCTGATTCTCAGCGGGGCTGGCTCCTTCCTCCCAGGTATATCTGCACATGTGCACATAGGAAAATGTCTTCCTCTGTTAGGGTGAAAACTGAAGGGAAGCATGGGCACAAAGCTACAGGGACCACAGTACTCAGCATCTGAATCTGAGGTACAGCCCGCTGTGTCACTGAAATTTCAGGTCTACTAGTGTCAGGGGCAGACCTGACTTGGCACAGGTTACATGTGGCCATGTTGCATGGGAGAGCAAGTTGGCAGCAGGCTCTGGATGACCCCTGGGTGCTGTGGGTGCAAAGAGCCACAGGCCTCTTAGAAGCTTCCAGAAATCCTGAAGAAGATAACTGTGGAAACAGAAAAGGGTTTCAGGTTCATCCCTGCAAATTCTTTGATGGTTGTCCTCACACTGTCCCTGACCCTGAGCAGGTATGATGGTCCCAGGCCAGAGGATCTCAGGGTAGAAAGTGTGGCAGTCGCTAACCACAAGCTTTTCTCTGTCTTTGCAGGAAATGCCAATGGGCGTGAGATCGTGGTGAGTGCAGGCCTGGAGCATGGGTGAGACTCTGAGCCTGTGAGAGGACCCTGGGCACAGGACAGGCCCGGGGATGGTCCCCTCCAGGAACAGGCCTGCCTGTGACCTGTGAGTGAGGTCAGGCGTAGCAGTAACCTTCCCAGGGAGCTGCCTGAGTGTTGCATGTCGGAGGTTTAGGCAGAGGAAGATCCTGAGCTAAAAGGAGCCCTAGCTTTTCAAAGATTTCATTTGACAAACTAATGCACCAGAAAGCTGAGGGCATGCAAGTGGTGAGGTAGGTTTTAACCCATATGGGAAGCTGGTTACAGATTATTTTGTTTTATTTCTTTAAGAACATCCAACTGGTGTACCTCACTTATGGAATGTTTATGCTTTCTCTTGTGACCCCCACATACATACTGGCTCCAGATACTGCCTATGGAGGGAGAGTTCCGCAGTCATTGGGTCAAGATCACATCCACCTTGCTCGGTAGAAATTCATCACATTACACATAGAGTCCTATGTACACAAAATAAAATTCTGACTGGCATTGCTGTGGTTTTTAAATGAATGATGGGACATTCAGGTTTTCATCATACCACATGTTTCCCTGTCTGGTGTCTTAAGAGTGTGTCTCCATTTATGTCAATCTCCTCTGTGCTCTCTGTGGTATCAGCTCTGTGTAGTTTTGCATGACTCTCTACAAGGGGTGCCAGGAATCTTATTCTTCTTTGATGATAAGTTGCATGTTTTCCTTCACTGCCACATCAGAAAGGTAACAGGTCCTCTGGGGGAAGTCATGTCGGACTTCTCTTGGTGTTTAGAACTTTTTTTTTTAATGTTATGTTTTATTAGTACATATAAGTGATACAGAATGACGGGTTTGGCTTTGGTATATTGGTGTGTGCGTATAACTTACTTTGATCATTTTCATCCCTCTCAACTCCCTCTCCCTTCCTTTGCCTCCTCCCTCTGTTGCTTTCCTCACCACTAATTGTCCACTCTCCAGTTTCCTGTCAAGACCTTTTCTAAATCCTCATCTCTGTTCTAACACTGTGTGCACAAACTCCTGGTGGATAATGTGTGCATGAGGTGTGAGTTGGTTTCTCTCCTTGGATATCTCTGCTCTTTATTTCCCTTCTAGTTTTGTCCTGGGTAAAACTTCTAGCAGTGCACTGGGGCTCTGCCTGCTGTTGGTGTCAGTACATGGTGGTGGTTTTCCTTGTCTCCCTTACCCCAGGGTTCCCATCGGTCAGGCCACGTCTTCTTGAGGGGAAACTAAGCTCACAGGTAACACTGGCTCAGCAGTATGTTACTGCTGTGCCCTGTGACCCCCAACTGTGGTGGCTTAAAACAACACAAATTATTCTCTTCCAGGAGGAGAGGTCAGAGTCTGGGAGTTCCGTCTAATGAGCTCAGCAACGCCCTAGCAAGTACTTCTCACACATCCCGTGATGAAGAGGGAAGGCGTGTGTTGCCTCAGAGTTTTGTGAGTTGCAGTCCAGGTGATCTACCTAGACACATGGTGAAGACAGACACAATGACAGAAGCGTGTGGCACAGCTGGGCCAGGAAGCAGAAGAGGAGATGAAAAGACAGAGCTCCAGGATCCCCTTCTAGAATGCACCCCTAGTGACCTGAAGGCCTCTCACCAGACTCCACCTCTCAAAGCTTCCAGTATCTCCTGTAGTGCCAGGCTGAGGACCAAGAGTTTAGCATGTGGGCTTTGAAGCACTGTAGATGCCAACCATCGCATCTGCCCTGGCGGGGAGCCTGGATAAGACACAGGGACAAGTGGGGAGGGGGCGGCCCATGCTTATCACTTGTCACTTTCTTGTTGCCTTCTGCCTGTCCTGCTTTGTCATGGAGTGTTTATGCTGTGTGTTGCCACACACACTGTGACCCCCGACGTTAGGCTCTGAACTAGTGTTGGGGAAAACAGACCAAAAGGGAAGCAACAGCTCAGAGGAGGTTAAGGAGGCAGTTTATTGCTCAGGTTGGCTTTGTTGTTGTTGTTGTTGTTGTTGTTGTTGTTTTGTGGCACCGGGGATTGAACTCACAGCCTCATGGCTGCCAGACAAGGTGCTTAAGCCACTGAGCCAAACTCCCAGCCCTGGTTTTTTGAGGCCGGGTCACACTGTGTAGCTCAGGCTGGCCTCAGACTCACAACGCTCCTCCTACCTCAGCCTCCCAAGTGCTGGGATGAAAGACGTGCATCACCATGCCTGGCTTCAGGTGGGGTTCTGACCAGGATCTCTCCTGAAGAGCCAGAGCCACCCAGCTGGGTTTTGGTTTTTTGGGGGGTTGTCTTCTTTTTTTTTTTTTTTTTTTTTTTGCGGCACCAGGGATCGAACTCACAGCTTCACGCCTGCCAGACAGGTGCTTAAGCCACTGAGCCAAACTTCCAGCCCTACTTTTTTGAGGCAGGGTCGCACTATGTAGCTCAGGCCGGCCTTGCACTCGCGTTGTAGCCCAAGCCGGCCTCGAACTCACAACACTCCACCTGCCTCAGCCTCCCGAGTGCTGGGATTAAAGGCGTGCGCCACTACGCCTGGCTCGTTTTGGGGTTTTTAAAGGGAAAGTAAGTGGGGAGGCACAAAGGCTAATTTGGTGCATATGATTGAAGGGTTGGGTGACATCATGAATTATACAGAGAAAAAAATATTCTGTTACATTTTAAGTTACATTACAAGGCTGTTAGCACCAGCTATACAAATGTAGTCAAGCCTGGTTTATTCAAAGGAAATTTGAAGTTCCATTATTGTTCGACAGGAGTACATAATGAATGTTGTGTTTTCAGGTTTGTCTGGACACATCCACTGGTTTTGGCAGGCATTCTGGCAGGCTTTTATTTAAAATTTAAAATTTCCTTGCACTAGGACTCTAGGGACATAGCAGTCTGCCCTCAAGATCCCCAAAGTCATACCTGTTTCAGCCCCATTCAAAATCCAAATCCACAGGCTCCTGGAAGATTCAAGGTCCTGTCTGCCCATACACCCTCCAAATGCATGAACTCTGTCAGGTAGTTAGAAAACTGCCAGTGATTTTCCACTCAGAGTTGAACTATTTTCATCTTGAAAATGGACCATTATTGTTATCCCTCTTTCTTGCAAACTCAACTAATCTTAAATAAACTAGTGGATTTTGTGTTGTATTTTTCATATACCAAGAATTTAAAAATAAAAAATCCATAATATTTGCACATTTTTTTCTATGTATGTGTGTGTGAAACTAAGATTTGTGAGTCCCTGGGCTCTACCCTGAGCACCCCATTTGCCCCATTAGCTGCCTTGTGAACAACCAGGGCCTTAGCTATCATGGTACCTGGGACAAATTTTGGGACTTAAGGATGGGGAGGGTCTCTGCTTACTCTTGTGTAGCCACCTTTTTATAACAACTATCTGTGGTCCCACAAAAACCACATTAGTTCCTTACAAGAGTGGCGCCTTCATGAACTAATTACTGCCCTCTAGGCCACAGTTATTTTCTTGTTTATTTTGTTTTTAATTTTTATTTTTATTGGCATATGTTTTCGCTGCATAATGATAACATTCCTTGTGAGCAGTCTGTGCATGTACATAATGCATCCTGACTTTTATTAGCATCTCTGTACCCTCTCCCCATCCCTTAATCTGCTTCTCTATTGCTGAAGATCTCGCACCTCCCTGTTTCCCATTATCTGACCTTTTTTGTAATTATGCTTATACACAATATTTAAATTTGAGTGTCTTGTTTATTTCACCATATATTATTGTCTCAAGGTACATTCATTTTTTTCACAAGTGACTCACATTTATCCTTCTTTATGCCAAAGTAGTGCTCCACTGAATATAAATGTGAATAAGTAGCACATTTACCTTGTCCATTCATCTGCTGATAGACATGTAGGCCCCTTTCAAGACTTAGCTATTATGAGTTGTGCTGTTATAAATATGAGTATGCATGTATCACTGTAATATGTTTTTAATGCTTTCAGGAAGATACCTGCAAAAGGAAGAGTGAGGTTGAATGGAATTCCTAATTTTAGTTTTTTGATGAATCTTCATACTTATTTCCATAGTTACACTAGTTTAAGCAACACTGAGGGGTTCCTTTTCCCCATGCAGCCTCACCAGTGTTTGCTATGTTTTGAACACAGGACAATTGCCTTAGCTACATCCCCAGCTTTTCTTTATCTTTTATTTTGACTTAGGGTCTCACTAAATTATGGTTATGCTACTGTCTTAGTTACTTTTCACTCGTTGCCAAGACAAAATACCTGATGCCCCAAATTAGGGAAGGAACAGTTTATTCTTACAGTTTCTCAGGAGTTTCAGTCCATACTTAGTTGGCTCCAAGGCAGTGTGGCATGGTGGGGCCACCATTCAAAGTCGCCACAGCTGCAAGGCTCACTGGCAAGAGAGGACGAAAGTGAGCAAGAGGAAGACCCACCTCATTTACATTGTATGTTGGCTCCACCCCTGGGCAGGTGCAGCACTCACATTGCCAATCCCTGGGCCAGACAACAAACCAGTAACAAACCAATAACTCAGCCCCATCAAAAGTATATGAGGATTTGGGGGACATAGTATATTACCCAGTACAGCTACCCACATGACTTGAACATGCAGTCTCCCTATCTCAGCCCACAGGAGTAGTAGGAATACAGGCCAACTCCGCCACACCCCATTTTCACCACACCTCTTGAAAGTTCTCCACATCTTCACCTTCCTGTGGTGTTAGACCAAGCTTCCAGCTTGGGATACCTTAAGGTACACACTCATACTCTCTCTAAACAACATCAGCCCAAACGTTTTTCAGATTCATGTCATCGACGATAATTGTAGGTAAATACAAAGTGCCTTTAAAGTTCTTGGTTTAATTAAAGCATGCATGTCTTCAAGAGAAATATGACTCTTCCATCTGATGAAAAGCCCAGGAAATACACCTTCTGCAACCAAGATCTACAGAAATATTGTCATGGGAAAAGCAGAGTCAACAGGAGCCAGGAGCTCAAGAGAGGAAAGGAAATTTTATTGATGCTAGCGGACCCCAGAGGAGTAATCGTCGAAGTCTGAGGTGGTGATTACAGAGAGCTTGTCTTTTGAATAGGGTGGTAAACAGAAGTTACAGCAGGATAAACTTTTGCTGGAGATTGTGGTGCAATGGGTATCTTGTGGTGAGCATAGTTGTATGTAGCAAAGTTTTTTTAGCATATTCACAAAAGTTTGAATTTGTTGACAAATCCCATGATTGACAGTGGCAGAGAACAGAATGACTGCACCTTTATTGAACAAAATGACTGCAGCTAGATCAGGATTTCTGCTTCGATATAATTTCAGAGCCAGAGGTGTGGCTCAGTGGTTGAGTACTTGTCTAGCATATACTCAACGCCTGGTCCCACCCCCAGTAACTCACACACACATGCACACACACACAAATAGTAATAATAATAAGTACAATTTGTCCCACCTGGGTTTACTGATCAAAAAATTGATATGTGTAATACCACAAAAGTATAATTCAACACAATAAGAAAATGCAGCACAGAAATAAATGGACATATGTCAAATATTATGGCAAAAAGATAGTTTTGAAAAGAGCCATGTTTCATCTTTTAAGTGTTTTCCTTCTGTGAATTTTTTGATGCATGCCTCAATAAAACTTAACTGACTTTGTTTCACATTTCATGAAGCTTCACAAAGAGTTCAAACTGTAACTTTTTAATGAAATAAATTAAATAGACATGATGACCCCAAATGCTTTTTGGGGGTCTTCATTTCTTTTCAAAAGCTAGTGAGCCAATACTCCCAAAATTGTTGTACAGATTTAATGCAATTCCAATCCAAATACAATATGCGTCCCTCAAAGATCTAGAGAAATCATTCCTAAAATTCATCTGGAACCAGAAGAGCCCTAGAATAGCAAAGGCAACTTTGCACAACAAAGGCAAGGCAGGAGGCATCACCATCCCTGACTTGAAATTATACTACAAACCTACTGTGATAAAATAAACATGGTTCTGGAATAAAAACAGACCTGCAGATCAATGGAATAATTTAGAAGATACAGTCACAACTACAAACACACTCAGCCATCCCATCTTTGACAAAGGGGCCAAACATGTTCACTGGAAGAAAGATAACCTCTTTAATAAGTGGTGCTGAATAAACTGGTTTTCCATATGCCAAAACTTGACTCATGTCTATCACTATGCACTAAACTAAAGTCAAAATGGATCAAAGATCTAAATATTAAAATGGAAACACTAAGTCTTCTGGAAAACAAAGTAGGTAGAAATCTTGATGACATAGGGGAAGGCCGAGAGTTCATGAACAAAAAATCAAACTACATGGGAAATACTTCCCAGAATCAATGACTAGGATCTCACCTTATTAAAAAGTTTTTGTGCATCAAAAGTAATCTCCAACAGAGTGAAAAGAAAACGCACGAATTGGGAAAATATCTTAGGCAACTGTCCCTCAGACAAAAGACTTTTATCTAGAACTTATAAAGAATTTTAAAAAGTCAGGCCCCCAAAATTCAAAGACCCAATCCAAAAATTGGTATCTGAAATGAATACACACTTCTCAGATGAAGAAATACAAATGGTAAATAAATATATGAAAAAATGTTTAGCATCAGTGGTCATTTGAGAAATGCAAATTAAAACAATACTGAGATTCCATCTTACTCCAGAAAGAATGGCCAAGATCAAGAAATCAACCAATAACAAATGCTGGAGGGGCTATTGGGAAAAAGGAACTCTTCTGTGGTGTTGGTGGGAGCGTAGGCTGGTGCAACCACTGTGGAAATCAGCGTGAAGATTCCCCAAAAATTAGAGGATTAGAGGTTCAATTTGACCCAGCTATCCCACTTCTGGGCATTTTCCCAGAAGAATTGAAAACATCATATGACAGTGATATATGTGCACCTATGTTTATAGCAACCCAATTTGTAATATCAAATCTTGGAAACAGCCCAAGTGCCCATCAATTGAGGAATGGATAAAAAAGATGTGGTATTTTTATGCAACAGAGTACTACTCAGCTATGAAGAAAGATTGCACTGAGGCTTTTATAAGTAAATAGATGTGACTTGAGACTACACTTATAAGTGAAATAAATCAAACTCACATGTGTAAATACCATATTGCCTCCCCAGTGTAAGAAATTGAAAGAGCAAATAAGATCCAAAATCTACAATAAATATTGTGTAAGAGTAAGAAACTGCTCAAAGAGGAAGAGTAACTGGGATAGGGGAAGTGAAGAAAGAAGAAAGGGAAATGGAAAAAGACATAAATTAGTGTAAATATATATGAAATAGCTAAATGAGTATACTACTAATTGTGTTAGTTCTTAGAAAAGAACAGTTAATATGCATTTGATTAGATCAATTTTGCATGTCTATATCTGGTAATCTAAGCAATCCTTTTGAAGGTAATGATATGCAATATTACAACCATTGTTAAATTCTTCACATCTTGTTTTGAAAACCTATACTGTTACTCTTTCAAGTTTGTTGTTGTTTGTCTCTTTTGCTTTTTGTTTTTCTGTTCTGTGTCTTTTTTTCTCTTAAATAAAAAGAAAAAAAGCTAGTAGGCTATATTGATATAAAGGAAAGAAGCTCTCAAACTACTGGATATCCTATACAAGTTTGTGTTCTCTAAAATTGAAGAATGAATTTTAGAAACAAAAGAGATTAAGAGCAGAATATATTTATTGAGAGAAAAAAAATCTTCAGTGTGAGAGAAAGACAGAAGGCATCCCGAGTGAGTTGCCAAGAACCCTGTCTTTTCTAGGGACTTTACAGAGCAAAACCTCAAGGTGAGGCAGGTCCAAGGTGGGGAAAAATGGGAACTTGAAATGTGGGCATGAGGTGGGACAGAACTATGGCCAACCAACAAGTTGACGAGTATAATTGCTTAGGTAAAATTGATTAAATCTGGCACAAATGGGAAAGCCAGTCACATAGCAAGCAGGCATGAATACAGAACAGGGCCTTTGGCTTTAGGGGGTTGGGTTAGTGACTCTTGGCTTTCTCAGAGTGACAGAGACCTATTTAGACTATCAGTCCTCAGGATAAGGGTGTATTTATTTGATCTTTTGTCTTGAGGACTGGCTGACAGAGGGAGGTGTCTGTCTCCTCCAAGTTTACAAGATATCTGGTCTTCTGCACTGGCTCCTTTAAGGGCCTAGTCCTGTCTGACTGCCCAGCTGCCTATAACAAGAGGAAGAAGTGGAGCTTGATGGGTCATGCAGGGTGGAGACAGGACAGATTTGCCCATATGAAGCTGAGGCGGAGCACACTCTGTGCCTGGTCCTTGTGTTACAGGGAGCTGAGTTAGATAGAAATATTATAGGCAGTCAGACAGGGCTTGGTCCTCAAAGGAGCCAGTGGAGAAGGCCAGACACCTTGCAACTGTGGGGGAGACAGACACCTCCACTGTGGGCCAAATCTCAAGACAAAAGATCAAACAAATGCACTCACATACTTCTTAAGGATAAACATCAGGAACTGCTATTCTAAATAGGTCTCTATCACCCTGAGGAAGTCAGGAGTCACCATCCCAACCTCCTACAGGGAGAGTCACTGCTATTTAAGCATGCCTGCTTGCTATGTGACTCACTTCCTCATTTGTCCCCAATTTAATCAATTTTACCTGAGCAATTAATCTTATTGGTTGACCATAGTTCTGTCCCATCTCATGCCCACCTTGAGAATTCCCTTGTTTTCCCCCCCTTAGACCTACCTCATTTTGTGGTTTTACTCTATAAAAGTCCCTAGAAAAGACAGTCTTTGACAACCCACTTGGGACCCCTTCTGTCTCTCTCTGACAGCTTTCTTTTTCTCAATAAATATATTCTGCTCTTAACCCCCGTTGTTCCTAAAATTCATTCTTTGATTTTAGAGAAGATGAACTCATAATGAACATCTAGTAAGTTGGGAGTTTCATTCCACTATATCACTTGGGTGGGAGAGTTGGCTGCTGGACACTGGGCTTGGACTTGGACTTGCACTTGAACTGTATTGGGTTTAGAGCCTTCACCCTGGTCACGAACACCCAGCACACTCCTGCCAGGATACCAGAGGCTTCCTCACCTGGATGGGGCCTGGAAGGTGGAGGCTGTACTTCTTTGCTCCAGCCTCATTTCCACTCTTCTTCAGAGGCCTTCAGCTCCTGTGGGCCCTGGGAACTCTTTCCCTAGGGAAAAATCTCTGCCTGGATAATGGGTCTGGGTGTCCTCAGCCCTTTGTCCTTTGGTAAACTGGAGTGTGTGTGTGAGTGTGTGTGTGCATGTGTGTGCATATGGAGGGGTCTGATGTGGGTCTCGCTAGGCTGGGAGTTGAGGTGTTCAGATCTAGACTCCCCCACCCCACACCAGGAAGATCTGAGGTCTCTTTTGGAAACATTGCCATCTTGGGAGATAATCAGGCAGAGGGGTAAAGGAGGGAGAGAACAGGGGTTGGTGTTCACGTGGAGCCAGGGCAGGAACCTTTCAAGCTCCTTTGAAGCCATTTCCTCCAGGGGCAGGTCCCCCATGGTGACAGCAGCCTGGGTGCTATCGAGTCTCTGACCCTGGAGGGCGCATAACTGGCATTGTGGAGCCAAGCTCAACATGACAGGTCACAGAGGCTGAGATGGAAAACAGGAGAGAAAGTGGGAAAATGAAAGTTGTGTTCCAGAAATAGCACAGCACAGCACTGCCCATAGATCAGACAGGTTTCTGGAATGAAAATGGGTAAAAGTAGATGTTCCCCAATGCACAGAAAAGTGAACTGCTCAAACCCTGGAAGAAGAAGAAACTTTCTAGGGAGGCAAGCAATAGAATAACAGAGGTCCCAGCCAGAACACCCAGCACACAAGCGGTTGTGGGCACACGGGCAGCTCAGGGTCAGTGGAGCGAGGTATTCACTGTCCTTCTGGAGATGACTCCCAAACTGACTCTCTAGGCCGAGCAGGAAGGTGGTATAAAGATGCATTTAGACAAGTGAGGCCTCCAAAAGCTTGCCTGTTTGGGACTGAATGTTTTCATACCCTTTAAATTCATGTGAAACTGCCCCCTAATGTGATAGTATTAGGAGGTGGGGTCTGCGGGAGATGCATAGGATCAGATGAGGCCTTGAGGAGAAGCCTTCAGGGTTAGGATTAGTGACCTCACAGGAGTACCCAGAATGCTGCTTCTTTTCTCTGTCACATGAGAATCCAGGCAGAGGTGCATCTGTGAGACCTCCCCTGACACTGGATCCGCACCAGTGCTGGCCTTGGACTTCAGCCTCCAGAAGTGTGAGAAGTAGACACCTGAAAAGTTTAAGCCATCCTGTCTGCAGTACTTCGTCATAGCACTGAGTGCACTGACTCTCTCCTATCCTTCCTCTTAGAACGCTGTCTTGGGCCAGTCTCTACCCAAAGGAGGGAGGACAGAGTGGGGAGAACTTAGACCCCATTGGGGCCAAGTAGGAGGCCATGAATGGTCATCCCCATGCTACATAACCTGGAAACACAGTACCCTGTATTGAGGATATTTCCTGAAACCACACTCATGTACTGCTGGGGGAATTTAACTTCATGTGACATTTCTGAGGACAATTTTGATTCAGTGGGTAGTAACTGTGCTAAGATGGAGAGTTATGCATTGTTTAAGTTTTGTCACTCACACCGAAATCTGTAAAAGTCAACCTCATAAAAGTTGAGAGGAGATTGGAGGAACGGGAAGGCTGATTGGCAAGTATGAACTTATAGTTTGATAGGGGGAACAAATGTTGGCACAGGTGATGATACACAGCAACACAGCACTAAATATCTCAAAATAGACAGAGGAGGGAAATTTTAATGTTTTGCCATAAAAAAAAACACATGCTGGAGAAAATGGGCATGTTGAACCTGATTTAAACATTATACAGTGTATACATGTTTTGAAATATAACATAGTAGCTCATTAACATGTATAATTTTTAGCCAGTTTTAACATGTATAGTAAACAGTTTTACACAGCTCTTTAATCCCAGGTACTCAGAAGGCTGAGCAGGAGGGTTGAAAATTCAGGCCAGCCTGGGCAACTCAGGGAGACCCAGCCTCAGAATAAAATGAATAGAGCTGGATATGTACCTCATTGGCAGAGCATTTCCTTGGCTTGCATAAGGCCCTGGGTTCTATGCCAAGCACTGAAAAAAATATATAGTTGTTCTGCTATTACATTCAGTTAAAATAAATTTAAAGTAAAATTTTGCTTCTTCAATTTTGCATCTTTTTTTTTAAGATAGTAAAATCCAACAAAACATAACAGAACAAAATCAATCAAAACAAAGCAGTAGAACTGGTACAGAACTTCAAAGAAAGATACTATGAAAACAATAGCTACTATAGTATAGCTTGTTATTTTCAGAACAGTAGACCATTCCATCAGGTACAGTAAAATCAAACCAAAAACAAAACACAATAAAACCAATAAAAACAGGATATGAAATGATGCAAAAAAAAAAAGAAAGAAACAAAAATTAATCAGAATAAAGCAAAGCAAGGAGAACAATATTGGGCCTCGAAGACAAGACAGAGGAAAATCCCCCATATTTGCTATATTGCATACTGTCATCTTCCCAAGAGATGCTCAGACTGCTGGCCCCAGGCCTGCAAAATCAACCAAATAATACAAGCATTTAGTTGCTTTACATGCCTTTGTTGCTATCAAGGTATCCTGTCCTCTGAACCAGCAGGTTGCTTACAGGGTTGTGGGGGGGATGTCCTTGATTCTTAGCCCACACCCCAGTAGGCATACAGGAGGCACATCTTTCTCTCCCTGGAGTCCCTACCGGTCGCACAGTCACCAGGAAGGCAGGCTAGTTTTCTTCTGGTTGGAGCCTCCCTGCCCAACATGGCAGGTTCTCGAGACGCACATCTTTCTCTCCCAATTTTATGTCTTAATAAATTTACATGAAACAGTAATAAAATTAGGGATGATTCTCTGTATTCACCTGAATCTCACTTTAATGTCTTCTAAGTTTGCTTAATAATGAACCCTTTTTTAAGAGCACTGTAGTCCTGTAATTTATTCACTCAGTGCTTTATCAAGACAACAGATGCCTTCCATGTTTGCCAAAAAAAGAAAACAAACTATTTGTTTTGCTTCTTTGAAAGATATTAAGATATTCATTATACAGCACTGAAGTTTTCTTTGAATGATGTACAATGCACATTATAATAATGTATTATAATTATACTGGTGTAAAAATAACAAACCACAGCCTGTGGCCTAACAATCCACTCTGGGATGCTTCCAAGTAAGTTACCCAGGTGCACTCTGCTATTTATCTATGTAGATTTTTATTGGAAATAATCTTGCAATTCTGAAAATTTGGACAATTCTGCTACATCTGTGTGATGACAATTATTCAGTCACGAAGCCTCCTATGTGACAAGTTCACTACCTGCATAACACGTGTGCAGGCTGTTTTGCCTGGGAGGCTTGGCATTCCCACCCAGAGCTGTGTTGCTGAAGGCCCCAGCTCATGAGACTCATAGCAGAAGGAGAAGCCACATCCGGAGACAGAGCCCAGCTGGAGCTGGGAGCAAGGGAAGACAGGAGCAGTAAGAAGCAAAGAATCCTCAAGACACCCTCTTGAGAGCTAAGGGAGAAAGGGTAAAAACTTTCCAGGAAAGTCTTCTTTTACATGTGTGGGATGAGTAAACTGCGGGACACTGTGGGGCAAGAATCAAGAAACAGACAGAGCAAGGACGACTATGGCAAAATATCAGTTAACCGACAGATAAAGGTCATTTTGTTCCCCCGTTTCAAGATCTCCAGGGATGGGAAAATCAAAAGCTCATGACCTGCCTGTGTCCAAACTCATTTGCATTGTGATTTTGATCCACTCCCCTCCCTCCTTACTAGGCTTTGGATGACATGGCACTTTTTATCTGAAAGTCTTGTGTTCAAAAACTCCTCTTGCTGATGAGTGTGTTGAACAGGTGCTCCATTAGGCATTGAGTCCTGTTAACCCCAACCGTAGGTCCTTCCTCCCATAATCCCAGGACCTTAAGAAACCCAGGACGCGCCCCTTTGGGAGAGACAGAAGCTATTGCCCATCAGACCCCCTTGCCAGGTCTCCAAGTCAGAGCGGGGGTGAGGGGATGGCCAGGATCTCCCAGCACTGGTCGTCTTCCCCAGCACCACTGCCCAACAGTTCACAACCACTGTCCAGTGGCACTTAGTTTCAAGGACTCTCCCAATCACCTGTGTCACTTCTATGCCTTCTCTGTCTTGGTACATGTTCCCAGTGAAGTCAAGCGTTGGCATCATGTGGGTCCAGGTTCCCAGGGTGGCGGTGTTTGAGCTCGGCCTTTCAGCTTTGCTCTCTTCTCTTTTCTCTAGGCTTCCCATGTGACTTCCATGGCTTGTCACCAGCAGTACTCAGAGCAGAGGCTTTAACTGCTATTCTGATGGCCACTGTATTTCCCTGATAAAACTCCACTTCCTCAAAAACTGATACCTTCTAATGCTAAGTAAAATAAATCAGACACAGAAGACTAAATACCACCTGGCTTTTCTTATATGAGGAACCCAAAGTGTAAATAA
>RJWM01038109.1:0-16973 GCA_004363535.1 Dasyprocta punctata | reverse complement strand
TGGCAGTGGTCTAACATGGCGGAAGGCCAAAGCAACGACAGCTTATCTCCCTGATGACCACTTCCTCCTCCTTCCCCCTCAGCCCTGATTACAACTTCCTCTTTCGCACAAGAAAATTCCAATCAGTTCCTCACACATCATCAATGCTCGCCCCAAACCCTGCCTCAGGCCAGAGGTCAAATAACCTTCTGCCTGGTTCCTCTCTGGCCAGAGGAGAAGCTCAGCCCCATGAGTTGTGCACTCCTCTCCACATCCTCAATAAAGACCTCTTTTTCTTTCTTTTTGCTTCTCTATTGTGCCAGAAAAACTGAGCACTCAAGAAGAGAGATGTATCTGTTTGCATATTGGAAAGACAGGGGAACAGGCAGAATAGTAACAATGAGTGAATCTAAGTAAAGGGTCTATATGTGCTTTATATTATTATTCCATGTTTTTTGTAGGTTAGAAAAATCTAAAACAGTAGTAATACCAAGCCATGTCAGGCTTACATTTGACATTCCCTTTCCCTCTTATTTTCTCCCCTTCCCCTCTTCCCCTCTCTTTCTTTCTTTGAAGGGGTGGACTCACACAGCCAGTGAGTCCTATCCAAGTTGGCCTCAAATTCAAGATCCTCCTGCCTCAGCCTGAGAGCTAAAATTATAGGCATATGCCACCATGCCCAGCTAGGATCTTTCTTTTCTGATGTGGCAGGGTGCATTTAGTTTGGGCCTCAGAAAGTTTAGTGTTCTAGACTTTCCAAGGATAGAAGAATAGCCCTCTCATCTTCTGCATACATGACTGGCATAATATTGGTTTAGATGGGCTCAGGAGAAACCTGTCATCACATTCTTAACTTCATGTGACTTTCAGGATATGCTGAGTTACAGAGGGCAAGGGCTGGGCGTTACTAATAGGAGAAAACGTGTGTGTGCTGCTGAGGTGAGCATACTAGTAGAAGATAATGAGCAATTCTGTGTCTCTGTGCTTTGCTGTAATTATTTTGGAGCGCCAGACTAACCTAACTTTTCTCCGGGACAACACTGGCACTTCCCCAATAAGGCTGCATGGGACAGTGTATGTGAATAGAAAAGCATCGCATGTCCCACTGGGCCATGGCATCCTGGGGAGATGAAATCATCTCCCTTTGGAGATGACACACAGTTTTGCTTTGTGCTGAGACCCTGTCTCACCTCACGGGCCTCCCAGCACTCTCCTCTCTAGACTCGGTACCCTGAGCCAGCCCATGTGGCAGACGGAGGTGGCCTCTGTCCCTTCTATTGCATCTCTTGCCACTTTACAGGAACATAATTTTTTTCTGTTTCTTGCTTTTTGTGTCCTCACCTGTGGTCTGCACAATCCTCTGGGGGGTCAGGAGCAGGTTCAGCGTGGGCTGCTGGACAGACCCTTCGTCTGTGTCCCTGAGAGCCCTCATCACCATGGAGACACTCGGTCCCTGTCTGGATACCTGCACATTGGCCATGAACGAAATGGCCTTGGATCTGGCCTGGAGCGAGTAGTGGGAGATCTCACAGTTCACCGCCTTCCCACTGCAGTCAGCGTGGAGCAGGGCTGCGGCCTGTGGAATCTGTACCCCGTCCACTGGGGAGAAGGGAACGCACAGAGGCTGGGTTAGGTGCAGGCAGGGACAGGTGGGCTGTCCTAGGGGACAGAGCCCAGAAGGATAAGAACACAGGGTGGACAGCGCTTACCTGAGGCCTCAAAGATAACAAGTGAGTCATCCTTGGCCACTGTGTCCCCTTGGAAGTCAGTGAAGCCTTCCAGAGACCCATCATCCGGCACCGGCACCTGCTTCAGCACCAGCAAGGCCTTCTTCCTGTTCACGTCGCTGGCAAAAGCCCTGGGGTGCTCGGCTTCTGTTACCAGGAAGCAGTCTAAGATCACATCCACTGCCCGCAGCTGCCTTTCTGCCACCTGGGGCTCTGCAGGGGACAGTCTTGGGTGAGCATTCTCTCACTCAGAAGATTACACCACATCTGCTTCCCACCTGAATACCCCAAATAGACTCATCAAGGTGTTAGAGTTGTCTTTGGGGTCCTAGGTGTCTCTGTGTACCTGTATTCTGTCATCCACCTGGTTTGCCATGCTGAGCAAATACTTGTTGGTGTGAATTATTATTATTTAAATTTTTTTTTTTGAGATGGTCTTATTATGTAGTTCAGGCTGGCCTTGAATTCACTATGTAGCCTAGGTTTGCCTTGAACTCACAGCAATCCTCTTGCCTCAGCTCTGGGATTACAGGCCTGTGCCACCATGCCTGGCTTTGCTGTGAAAATGTTTTTTTTTTTTTTTTTTTTTTTTTTTTAGACAGTCTTGCTATATAGTTCTGGCTGACCTTAAACTCACTATGTAGCCCAGCCTGGCCTTGAACTCACAGCCATTCTCCTACCTCAGCCTCTCAAGTGCTAGGATTATAGGTATGTGTCACTATGCCTGGCTGCCGTGAATTATTTAAAATCCTGGGTCTGCCTTGCTCAGGAGAGTTTATGCTTTTACTCTTATTCCAGTTATGAAAGAAAGACTGTCTTTGCAGTCAAAGGGATTCTCAGCAAAAACAAGTAAGTGAGCAAATAGAGCTACGGGAAGGGGAGCCAGGCACTTGCTGTTGCTCGTCAGGGACAGCCATCTTCCAGTGTCCAGCAGGCCCTGAGTCTGCTCAGCTCTCTGCCGGTGTGCTGGCCTCCCCGCCCCGCTCAGAGTCCCTGCCAAAGAGACTTCCTGGGCTGGGGCGTCCCCTCTCAGGCTGTGCCTTCTCCTCCAGTGGGACAGTGGCTCCCCCGCCATTTCCGGGGAGGAGCCCTTTTCCCCTTTTTCCTGCAGGGTCCTCATCCCCTCTCCCCATACCACGGATTCCTTATCTTGCCGGCCATGAGCCTCCTGCCTGGTGGTCTTAGAAGCCTGTCCTGCGGCGGCCACCTGGGGGATCCTAGGCCTGCGCTTCCCCAGCCAGTTCCCCCGACCCGACTCACCGGTTCCCGCTGTTCCAGACAGAGCCACGTACAGCAGCAGCCACCAGCCCCGCTCCGCTCCCATGGGGCTGCTCTCCTCGGTGGCTGCCTGTGCCCACGGCCACCCGGCTGGTGACCCAGCCTGGGCCTGGAGGAGAGAGCTCTCGGAATGCCCCTCGCTTGGCCTGCAGGTTTCTTCTCAGTCCTCTTTGAACTTCTCTTTCGCTTTCACTTTCTTTCCTACTCACTGGCAAAGCCCAACTGGGAGTAGCTGCCAGAGGTCTGCGACCTGTTCTTCCTCTTTCCCTTGAATCCCCAGGTCTGCAGGTGATCTCACTGCTCTCGTGTGCTTTGCCTGAGCCCTAGGAAAGTGGGGCAATAAACTGTGGGGAAGCGGCAAGGGGTCTGAGCCAGAGTGGGAGCTAGAGCGAATTCCCAGGGGCTGGATGCTGACCCCCTTTTCTGCTGGGGCCGCACTCACTCTGGTCCCTCCTCAGGCTGAGAGCTGCACCCTGGGGACTGGAACTGCCGAGAGGAAGCTGGAGACCTGCGGTGTGGGAGTCCCTCACTTTTTTTTCTTCAATCAGATTTTATTGGTATATTTTAGATATACAAAATGATCACATTAATCATAGGGAATTTGTACCTGTACATGATAAAACTTGATTCTTTTTCTTTCCCCATTCCTCTACCCTCCCTTCAACCCCTCCTTCCCTCCCCATTTAAAAATGCTTTTTTTCTCATTTTTCCCTTTTTTTTTCTTTTTCCTTCTTTTCTTTCCCTCTCACCTCTTCCTTGTTCCCTTCCTATTTGAACATTTTCTTCCTATTTCACAACACCTAATACACATTTTGGTCCTTATTTACACTTTCAGTTTCTCACACCAGAGAAACAATGCTGTAGCTTTCATTTTGCCCATTTTGTCCTTGTTTTTTTGAGACAGGGATATTGCACTTAGGGCTTTCACCACCAGAAGTGTGTTTTACAGCCAGCACTTGGGCCCTCCCGCAGTGCAGGGGCCAAACTTGCTGGGCTCTTGTCCTTGTCGCTGCCCATCTAGGGAAGGCACTTTGTCAAGTGTACGCACGGCAGAGGGTCTCGAGGAGAGGATGGACTGGAATCGGTCCTGATCTTGCTTTGGATCAGGGCCAGTGGGGCGAGAGGAGGCCAAGGCTTTACTGTCATGAGAACTTCCCTCTCTCCAGACTGGCTCAGGGGTAGGAGGGCAGTTCCGGCTTTTGGTGGTCCTCCTGGATGGGAACGGTGTGGCCCTCTTCCTCCCGGGGGCAGCTGTAAGGACAGGGCTCTGTGGACTCCTCTGGATTTGCTCCTTTGTCTATGGAAGAGTGAAGTGGAGAGAGGAAGTGAAGCAGGAGGAGAGTTGCTGAGGATGGCGAGCTTAGGGCTGTCAGGAAGGCGCCAGAGGTGAGGGGTGGAAAAGTGGGGGCTGGGCTGGTGGAGCTGGGGCTGAGGAGGTTTCGCAGAGGTTCCAGGTACGGGCAGCAGGACCGAGGTGGTGGGTGTGGCACAGGACAAGGATGGGACGCCTGGGTTCTCTCTCTTACTTGATTGGCATCTTCTCTGTTGGTAGAGGAACAGGGCTCCGCCGAGGGTGAAAACCAACAGCATTCCAGAGAAGATCATGAAGATGCGGATGCAGTCTGAGCTGCACAGGGACCCGTGGGCTGTGAGAGACAGGGCACACAGGGGTTTTGGGGTTCTGGCCCTGCCCTCCTGTCACCCCTGCCTCTCTCTCCTATCCTACCCCTCACCCCTAGACTGTCCTGCCCGTATCAGTAGACTCTGTGTTCCCGCCTCTTCTTACCCCTCCTCGTCAAAGCATCCCACCTGGCCTCTCTGCTTTCTCCCTGGGATTGGGGGTTAGGGAGAAAGCTCACAGGGCCAGGGCGTTGTGAGAGATGGGGCTGGCAGCTGCCTGAATTCAGCTGGAGTCTGCATGATCCTGACTGTCCTGACCTCCAGCACTTCTGGGAAAATGGCCTGAGGGAGCCCCCCAGGACATGCTGGGCTGTAAGCCCATGCGCTGCTGGGAAGGCAGGAGTAGGCTGACCAGGAGGCTCTCTGGGGTGGGCATGGGAGTGGGGAGCACTGGCTGAGGTGTCATCCTTACCCCAAGTGACTGGACACAGTGGGCGGGGCCGGAACTTACTCTTGGTGTAAGGTGAGTGGCTGGGTAGAGGGTGTGGGCCTGGGGCGGCAGCAGGAGGAACGGTCAGGCCTGGAAGAGGGTCACACTCCGTGCACTCGGCGTCCCTGCACTGCCGGCCCTGGGGGCAGGCGCACTGGGTGTTGGTGGTGATGTTGCAGCTGTGAGTGGAGATACCTGGCGAAAGAAGGTCGGGGGCAGAGGACACTCAGGCTTCAGCTATCTGCAGGCCCACGTGTTCAGTCCCCAGCCCCATTTCAAGCCCACCTCGGGGGACACGACCCCTGTCCATTCCCTCTGCCTCACCCCACCCCCGTGAGGACCTGCCCCTCCCTCATGGTCACCTGCGACCTTCACTATTAATATGGTTGTTACTAAAGAGGAAAGGCGGTCATTTCAGAACATTCTTAGGCTCAAATGGCAACTGCAAAGCAGAAAGAACTTGCATCATTTTCTTTCATTACTCAAGGATACTTTACTAACTTTCTATTGAAATGTGATATATGTACAGAGAAGTAAAATGCATCCTAAGTACAAGCCATAGGTGGGATCATGCAGTATGGACCTATTTCTATCTGGCTTCTTTTCTGAAACCCTTGTGCAGTCATCCATGGGGCTGACTGGAATTGCAGTGTGTTCATTCTTGGTGCTGCAGGAACCCATCACCAAGTGGCGTTTCCGGATTTCAGTAGTTAGGAACAATGTTGCCATGATGCCTGATAGGTTTTTAACTTTACTAGACAGTTAGTGATTATGGATATCCTTTAGTTGTTTTTTTTGTTTTTTTTTTTTTTTTAGACTAGGTCTCACTCTGTGGTTTGGTCTGGCATTGAACTCGCCCAGGTTGGCCTTGAACTCACAGTAATCCTCTTGCCTCAGCCTCCTGAGTGCTGGGATTACAAGACATGCACACTTGGCCTCTTTGCTTTTAAAATATGATTTTTACTCCAGTGTAGGGGTCACGTGCTGGTGGTGATGGGGGGCTCTGGGCTGGGCTGGCGGGTGGTGAGGGCTGAGAGGAGGGTGATTCGGAGGACAGCCACTGGATATGGGGCAGGCTTGAACTGAGCCTCAGCGCTGCACACTCATTGGGACCTTGGTGTCCCGGGAGCTGTGACAGGTGAAAGAGGGGCTCAGGAAGGGAGGGTGCCAAAGAACACTCTCAGCTCTAATACTTCCTTTCCAAATGCCTTTCATCAGGATAGGGGAGAGACAGGTTCTTTCCCATTCTTACCACCATGTGGCCTCTTCTGAATTTTGACTCAGGGTTACTACTAGAACTTAGTGTCTTAGTGGCTGACCAGGCACTGGGAGCCAGCCTGGGCAAGGATCCACTGGGGAAGAGTGGGAGATGCTGGGGACAATGAGTGGCAGGGCGGGGGGTTCGTGAGGTGGTCTGCTGAAAGAGAAGGGGCAGGGCTGAGGAAGGTGCAGGGCTCCTCACCATGGATGAAGTATCCTTGCCTGCAGAGGTGCGTATCCATTTACGTGTCTAACCTGTACACAAAAGCCAGTAGAGTGCTAATTTCAAGCACTTCTTCATCTTAAAGATGCAAACAGAGAGAGAGAGAGAGAGAGACAGACAGACAGACAGACAGAGACAGACAGAGCGCACCAGGTGCATTGTGCTATGGTCCCCAGGATCCTTCTGCCAGGTGCTGCCTGAGTACTTGGATTGCGAAGGCTGAGTCTCCCAGAGGAGACCTGTGTCCTGTGTGTGGGTTGGAAGGTCTGGGATCAAAGCAGGGGCAGAGACTGGTTCAGTTCTGGAGGAAAAGGCCTCTGACAAAGCCTGCAGAGTGAGCCAGGGAGGCTCGGACTAAAAGGCTCAACCCTGCTGAGGCTGCAGCTGGGAAGAGAAAAAGCATCTGTTAACAATCACAGCTCAAAGCTTTTTGCGGACTATTTTCGTATATTAATGATGTTGCTCTTTTATGTGTGTGTGTGTGTGTGTGTGTGTGTGTGTGTGTGTAGTGCTGGGAATGGAGCCCAAGACCTTGTGCATGTTAAGTACACACTTTACCACTGAGCTACAAAATGTAGTTCTTTGATTTGCAGTCACAAAAGTTTTCTTTTGGAAAGAACACAGTAGTAAAAGAACTCGTGAGACCAAACACAAGGCACGGCCAAGTGGCTTAGTAGTTCCAGGGAAGGAGAACGTTGTTACTTCAAAGGGGGCCACCTTAAAGCCTGCTGTTGTGTACTCTAAACATAGTTTCTGAATTTTTAGCTAAGATGGAGAAATAACAATAGAGATCTTAAGCACAACTATAGGTTCTGGGTCTCAATTTTAAAAGAGATGAAATTACAAAATAATAAAAACTCAGTGCACATACATACTCATCTCTCCCCCACCACCCCCAAATAAAAGACTTTTGTGCAAAAAAAGGTCATTACTTCCTGGATTATATTATTTTCTTAGATGTATTGGAAGTGTTAAATAGCTGGCTTACAAATGTGCAATCCATCTTGGTGTATGAGACTTGTGCAATTAAACTCCAGTGTGGTATTTATTTCAGTGTACCTTTTTGTGCAGTGGCTTTATTTTAAGACTGACTTTTTGTGAATGTACTTTGTGGCCTTTTTTGAGGGTAAGAGAGTCAGGAGAGAATTTCATGTTAAAACTTTAAAAAAAATGCTGTTCATGTATTAGGCAGAAACAGTATGTTTATAACATTTTTCAGGGTTCTGCTTTTGGATTTTCTTTTGAAGATCTTAAAATGTGTTAAGTAGTCTGTGTACACGGTAGTGCCCCAATATTATGGAAAAGCAGCGTAATTTTCCTGAACATTATGGAAAAGCACTGCAAGCTTTCTCTGCTGTCACCAATGAACATAGTACTCTCTTAAATTCCCTCTTAGATTCCCTCACTTTGATTTCCTTGTGGTCAGCAATAACTGGATGTTTTTGAGGTGCTCAGCTGGAATTTAAAATATTCCAATCTATTTGGAGACCAAAGGCAAATTTAGTCCTTACCTTTGGAATTATTATTAATGTCCTTTATGATAAATTTCAGCTTTGAGGTTTTTATGAGGACATAACCAAAAACCAAAACAAAACCTTCCCGAAATGGGTTTCTAACTTCAGTCTGTAGAGAAGGTCTCAATCTGTAATGTTTGCCTTTTCAGGTGCCATTTATGCTCTCTAATACAGTGCCGTTAGCTTTGTGAAGATCCAAAAATATAAACTGTGTTGAATGTAGGATGCACTCTCCCTGGTCTTAACTCATCTGAGTGCTCCGCAGATCGTAAAGAATCATACAAAAACCGGCAGCTGAAGAACATCTTATTTAGTTTTAGCAAATTCATGACACGTGTCCTTCTGTTTGTATTCTGCAAGTAAATCTTATGTTGACCTTTTGTGCACTGTATTCAGTTTTTTAAAAAAAGCATTATGCATGTACTGGAAGGAAAAGAGAGTTTAGAGTTTCAGACTTTATTTGTGCAGCAACTGCAAAGGAGCAGTGAATCCATTTTACTGGGTTTTTTTTTCTACCTGAACACAATCTGCCATAGTTTACAAATAACAGAGACAATTCAAAAAAGAAAACTATATATAAAAGTTACATGTAGAGTTTGTCTCTCAAATATTTCTTTGAAGATTTTTAAAAAATTGATTCTGTTTAAGAAGAAAATGCATATTTAAAACTGTTGGACTTTTTAAAATAGTATAGGTCATATCAATTTGTTTGCTCTCAGATAACTTTAAAAATTTTTGATATAGAGGTACTCACGCTCCAGATTGCTGTGTATTTTTATTATAGTTCTATCAGAAAATTGAGCTGAACTCACCAAGGTTCAAACGGTAGATACTGAAAGCACAGCCTCCTAGAACACATAGAACTTTTCTGCGCATAGCACTCAGAGATGGTTCCAGATGTGAGGATTGCCAGCCTTGTGACTGTGCTACACAGTGCTTTTAATTCCAGAGGAATTGCCACTAAACTTCTCTCATGATTCCCACTGTGTAAGTTCATAGAACCAGCTTTACTAGGTGAGACCCAAATGGATTTGTGACTCAAACCATGATAAAATCTCATGTTTCCTAAAACCCAACACCCACTGTGGATGTTAGGACCAGCACAGTTCAGCTTGTTCACAGTAACCAATGTTTACTCTTTCACTGGAGTATAAACATTTTGGTGTTTTTCGATATGTTCTAAGTCACAGAAAAAGTATTGATTTGAATTTGAAGGAGTGAAGTGCTAGAAATCAATCTATCACTTCCTCTTCTAGAATTCTTCTTACCTGTTTTCTTTTGTTGTTTACTCTTCTGCCCAAACTTAGTATTGTAAGGACCCCTTTGGGTCTGATAAATAACAGCCACCTTTTTCTCTGATAATATTGATCATGACTTTAACATTCCTAGGACTATACTTATTTCTGAAGGCTTTAAATTGAAAGAAATTTTAATATATAAAATACAATGTGCTTTTTGTCCATTCAAATCTCTTCTCCATCATGTGTTTATATTTCCCATGAGTCTGTACAATTTTTTTGCTACTCTTTTTTTTGTATTTTTTATTTTTTTTTGTGGCACCGGGGATCAAACTCACAGCCTTACGCCTGCCAGGGCAGGCGCTTAAGCCACTGAGCCAAACTCCCAGCCCTGGTTTTTTGAGGCAGGGTCGCACTATGTAGCTCAGGCCAGCCTTGCGCTCGCGTTGTAGCCCAAGCGGTCCTCGAACTCACAATGCTCCACCTACCTCAGCCTCCCGAGTGCTGGGATTAAAGGCGTGAGCCACCACGCCCGGCTTTTTTTGCTACTCTTAAAAACTGAAAATTCTAGTTTTGTTTTTATGTTAATAAACCTTTTGAATGTGTGCCCTAGTATATGTGAACAATTATGTAAGTTTACCTAAATAGTGAACTTCAGAAGAATTGATGACTTTTACCCATAATTTACCCATTTATGTAAATAGCTATGAATTATGTGCATTTATTCTGTATTTGTGTTATCTAGCTGATTTTACTTGAACTGTTAAAATTTAAAAAAATAAAATAAGCTTATGAAACTATGAAAAAAAATATGCAGTCTGTGAACACAGTATTTTACCAGCTGGGAGTTGGTTTCTTGTTGAAAATATGGGGTCCCAGAGTCACTTCCCTCTTTGTATATACTTTTTTTTGGAGGGGGCAAGGTCTTTCTGTATTGCTCAGGCTGGCCTTAAACTCCTGGGCTCAGGTGACCCTCCTGCCTCAGCCTCTTGAGTAGCTTGGATTATAGGCTGGGACTACCACACCCAGCCATGTCACTCTTTCTGTTGTCTCAATCTTATCCCTGGGCCCCATCTCACCAGCCCCTTAAACTGTTCTTCCCTCTCCTGAAATTATAGATAACCCCACATTGACACCTGCCTTCCTCAGAGTACCCAGTACCCAGTACCTTCCCAGTATTGACCTCCCGCCCCTGGTTCTCCAGAGCTGGTGCGATTTCCCAGGGTCACCACCCGCACACCCTCGCCTGTCTCACCCCAGTGACAGTGGCGACAGCTCTCACAGTGCCGCCGGCTGTGGTAGTCTGGAGAGAAGGAAAGACCTGGTTTACACGGGTCACACTGAGCAGCTGTGGAGTGCTGGTCACAGTCCTTCACCAGGAACGTCCCTGTGGGCAGAGGACTCAGGGTCAGGCCCGAGACAGGCTGCTTGTCCCTTTTCTCAGGGCAGTGGGTCTGCCACAAGATTCCTGTCTCACCTTCACAGGTCCTGGCCCCGTGTAGCTGGCCCGCACAGCCCGCCTTACCTGGCCTGCACATCTGGCAGCACAGCCTCTCCGGAGAGCGGTAGTGCCTCTCAGGACAGCTCTTGGGGTCTGGGGCAGTTGAGAGCCCCACCAGGGTCCCCAGCACACACAGCCAGCCAGGAGGTGGCCAGGCCATCGCTGCCACCTAGGGGGCTGCGCCTGCCTGCTGGTAGCTGACCACCGGGCACTGGTGCCTTGCTGCCCTTCCTGGGCAGCAGCCACGGTTTCTGGGCCGCCCTGCTCAGCAGCAAGCTGGTCTTGGGTGGCAGTCACAGCTCTCTTGTGGCTGGCTGTTTTTTTTCTTTCAGCAGCATCCTCCACCTCCTTCCCCTTTTCTGCGTAGCAGGGAGGAGGGTGTTAAAGGGCAAACTGAGACACCCCGTTCTTCAAAGATATTTCCTCTCCTTGTTCTCTGTCTGTGTGTCTGTCTCTCTCTCTGTCTCCCTGAGGAGTTTTTACAAAAACAGCGTGGACATACACAGCCGCCCACCTCTCTTATTTGTAGATTTGGACACTCAGGTGCCCACTTGGCTCCCTGTCTAGTGTACTGGCTAATCTGCATATCTCCTCTCTCCTCTCCTCCATCCCTTCTTTCAGAGATGAGCAGTTCAGAGAAGGAAGGGGAACTGGCCTTCAGATCCACAGACTTTTTTTGAGAGTCTTGGAGTTGGCTGAATTTTGGAAGCCAGAGCCCCCACTGGAGCTGGAAGTGCTCACGATCAAACAGCACTGCCACAGCGCAGCTGTTGGCTGCACTAAATGGGGCGAATCAGTAATAACTAGCCTTGCATGGATCGAGGGCTGCTCTTAAGGCCGAGAGCCTGCTTCAGCATTGTTTGAAATCAAAGACAAGGGCCTTAGGCCTGTGTCTCTTGAGCTGGGCTAGGAGATCATGTGTGACCTCTGATCTTCATGCCAGCCTATGACACGGGCACCCTGGGGCCATCTTCACCCTCCCCTCCCTGCCCTGGTTGGGTTGTCACTGTGTTCTGGAGCACCCAGGCCTCTCCCCTCCCGAACTTGGGCACTTGAGTGGTTTCTATGTGGGTCACCCCTCTCCTGTTTCCTGGTTCTCCTGGGAAGTCTGATGTGGCACGTTGGCCCCTGTGTCCTGGGAATCAGAGGGTGATGTGTGCCCTCTCTGTCCTTCCCCCTGGCAGTGACAAGAGTGGCTCGTTCATCCTGGGCACTTTTCATTTGGGGTTTTGCAGTTATTTCCACACTGCTCATGAAATGTCACAGCCCTGTGGTTGCACCTGGTAGATCTGTTAGATCTGTTCTCTCCATCTCACTCTTCAGTTTCCTTTCTCTTCATTTTTTCCGCCCTGCCTTTCACAGCCCCTCTACAGCTCCTCAGGGGGCTCCACGCAAACGTGAAGCCACACATGGTTGCCATGTGGACAGCTGTGGAAAACCATCCTTCTCACTATCTGGCGGGACTTTCTGTAAGATTCCTCCCACCTAGAGTGGTAACTTAGGGACATGAGGACTTTGCTGTCACTGACAGTCCCAACCCGTTCCTGTGTTCCGGTAAATGTCTTCACTGTTAGCCAGGTCTTGTGATGCACAACTGTAATTCCGGCTGTTTGGGAAACTGAGGCAGGACGATCTCAAGTTCAAGGCCAACCTGGGCAGTTTAGTGGGCCCTGTCTCAAGATAAAAAATAAAAAGGGGGCTAGGAGTTTGGCTTAATGGCTTAAGCGCCTGTCTGGCAGGCGCGAGGTTGTGAGTTTGATCCCTGGTGCCGCAAAAAACAAAAAACAAAAAACAAAAAACAAAAAAAAAAATAAAAAGGGCTGGGGATGTAGCTCATAAGTAGAGTGCTTATCTAACTTGTGTGAGGCCCTGGGTTTAAACCCCAGTACCGTAAAACAAGCAAAACAAAAACCTCAACAACAAACTAAACTTCTCTGTTGGTCTAATCCCCCAAGACAGGGAAGGGGAGGTGGGGTGGCAACAGGTTCTGAGGAAAGGGATGAAACCTGAGAGGAATGATGAGGTAGGGACCTCTGAGGAGAACTTGCTGGAGAGGACTTAGAGCAGCGAGGACTGGACCCCCGAAATGCTGCTCACCTCAGGCCTCCATTCTGTGGGCTAAGGCCCAGGACTCTGCTGCTTACCACTTCCGGCAGGCTGCTGGCCTCTTGGAGAACCCTTGGTCAGAGAAGAAAAGGTGGATTTCTGGACTGGGTTCCTCTCTGGGGGAATGGAACAACCTCCCGGTGAGCTCTGCCCTACCCCAGACGGTCTCCTAGGATGGTCCCTTCCTCCTGTCCCCAGGCCTGAGGAGAACAGCCTTCCGACATCTTCCTTGGAATCATCTACTACTATGCTCTCTTACAGGCCCAGTCTCTCCATGTGCATGATCTCCCCCAACAAATTCTGCACTTTTTTGCATTTGTAAAGACATACCCACAGGACCAGGAGCCCTTCTCTTTTGAGGACTTTTGTCTATTTATTTATCTTTCTGAGACAGAGTCTCATTATGTAGTTTAGACTGATCTTGAACTTACTATTCCTGGTTCAACTTGCATCACTTTTGAGAGATTCTGACCAAACCTTCCACCTGGACCAGTAACTACGGCCTACATGTGACCTGGGGTCACCCTGCTGCTTAATCTTGAGACTTGTTATCTCCTGGGTTTGCATTAAGGATGAGTCCTGGGCAGGGTGAGAAAAGGTGGGGCTGTCCATTGGGACAACTTCCGGGGGTTGTGTGTTCTTGTTTCCACCTCTAGTTCTGAGTCTGTCTTGTTCGTGCCTGTGTCTCCTGGCAATTCCTTTAGCCCAGAATACAGGGACACAAGACTTGCTTGAATTTCCTCTACACCAACTGTGAATAGGATGCTGTTAGATATGGCAGAATTTTCCTTTTTCTTCAATTTTGAAAACTTGTGATAAAATACACAAATATAGGATCACAAGTTCGAGGCCACTCTGGGCTACAGAGGAGACTTTATATCAAACCAAAATAGAACAGTAATAACATACATACAGTGTGAAACTTACCATTGTAGCCATTTTTAATTGTCCTCCTCAGTGGTATTAAATACACCCATGAGGTTGTGCAAACATTGTTTCACCTATTTCCGTAACTTTGTCTTACAAAATCAAAACTCTGAAGCTAGGCTTAGAGGCGGAGGTGAGAGGATTGCTTGAGGCCAGGAGTTCAAGATCAGCCTGGGCAACATGGTAAGGAGGCCCTGCCTCAAAAAATCCCCCCAAAACCAAAGAAAACCAAACAAAACCCCACAAAAGTCTGTACCTTCAGGGCCGGGGATTTAGCTCAGTGGCGTGAGCGCCTGACTGGCAGGCATGAGGTTGTGAGTTTGATCCCTGGTACCAAAAAGAAAAAGTCTGTACCTTTAAACAATTAGTGACAAAAGCCATCTATGACAAACCAACTGCCAACGTCATGCTAAATGGACAAAAATTGAAAGCTTTCACTCTAAAATCAGGAAAAAGACAAGATGTCCTCTGTCACTATTCTTAGTCAATCTAGTTCTGGAAACAGCCAGAGCAATTAGACGAGAGAAAGAAACAAAAGGAATAAGGATAGGAAAGGAAGAAGTTAAATTATCATGATTTGTGGATGACATTATACTCTACATAAAAGACCCCAAAAACTCCGCCAAAAAACTTCTAGACTTAATAACCAAATTCAGTAGTGTAGTTGGATACAAAGTCAACAGTTAAAAGTCAATAGCCTTCCTGCACACAAATAACATACTCACTGAGAGAGAAATTAGGGAAACAACACCTTTCACAATAGTATCCAAAAAATGAAATACCTAGGAATCAATCTAACAAAGGAAGTAAAAGACCCATTTGTTGAGAACTACAGCACTTTTTTTTTTTTTTTTTTTTTTTGCAGCACTGGGGATTGAACTCACAACCTCGTGCCTGCCAGACAGGGCAAAACTATAGCATTCTGAAAAAGGAGATTGAAGAGGCTATCAGAAAGATATCCTTTGTTGTTGGGTAGGAAGAACCAATACAGTGAAAATGGCCATATTTCCAAAATTGTTATACAGATTTAATGCAATCTTGCTTAAAATACCAACAGCGTATCTCACAGAATTAGAGAAAACAATCCTAAAAGTCAGAAGAGACCTAGACATGCACAAACAATTCATGGCACTAAAGGCAAGGCAGGGGGCATTACAACCCTTGACTTGAAATACTATAAAGAAGGGCCGGGAGTTCGGCTCAATGGCTTAAGTGCCTGCCCTGGCAGGTGCGAGGTTGTGAGTTCGATCCCTGGTGCCACGAAAAAAAAAAAAAAAAACTATAAAGATACTATGATAAAGATGTACCATTACAGGTACAGATTCCCTATGATGAATGCTATCACTATGTGTATCTAAAATGTACCAATAAAAAAATCTACTGTGATGTGTATGGTATTAGAAAAAGCAACTCCCCCCCAAAGAAAACAGACCTGAAGATCAATGGAATAGATTAGTAGATGCAGAAACAACTCCAAACACAGTCAACCATCTTTTTTTTTTTTTTTTTTGCGGCACTGGGGATTGAACTCACAACCTCATGCCTGTCAGACAGGTGCTTAAGTCACTGAGCCAAACTCCCAGCCCTGGTTTTTTGAGGCAGAGTTGCACTGTGTAGCTCAGGCTGGCCTTGCACAGCAAAAGAAACCACCAACAGAGTGAAGAGACAACCCATAGAGTAGGAAAATTTTTTTTCCAGTTGTTCCTCAAAAGACTAATGCCTCTCACCCCTTCTGCCAAGCATGAACTTGCAGCCTGGGAGGACATCTTACTGAACATGAGTTCTTGTATATGCCTGAATGCCCCATAGTGCTTCTGGGAAGAGACCTCCTCTTCAAGTTAAAGACACTGAACCAGTCAACCTCCCTCTTGGTTAACCCTGCATCAGCCTGAGACAGATAACTGCAATCCTGAAATTCTGAAAGCTCTTCTCCCAGAGGTATGGGCCAAAGACTTACCTCTGGACCTGGCTATCAACTGTGTTCCCATATCCTATGTCACAGGAAGCACAAACAAGCATCCAGCCACACACTGGCTGCTTAAAGCAGTTTGATATCCTGATAGACTGTTAATTACCTTGAAACACTCCTCTCCTCCTGGTAAAAATGCCCACTAGGAGTTATTGGCTAGTGTAAGATCTCTGTGTTCTCAACAACACACCCATCATCTTGCACTCTGTGGTTCCCAACCCATACACTCTTCTTGGACAGTTACCTGCAGATACCACCTGGTTTACACGTCTAGATTTAAAAGATGCCTTTTTCTGCTTATAGGTCACTCCATAAGAAGATCCTGAGGCCGGGCGTGGTGGCACATGCCTTTAATCCCAGCACTCGGGAGGCTGAGGTAGTTGGAGCCTTGTGAGTTTGAGGCCAGCTTGGGCTACAACGTGAGCACAAGGCTGGCCTGAGCTACACAGTGTGACCCTGCTTCAAAAAACCAGGGCTGGGAGTTTGGCTCAGCAGCTTAAGCGCCTGTCTGGCAGGTGTGAGGCTGTGAGTTTGAACCCCGGTGCCACAAAAAAAAAAAAAAAAAAAAAAAAGATCCTGAGACAGGATAAAAAGGCCAGCTCACTTGGACTCAATTGCCACAAGGGTTTGGGAACTCTCCAACTATTTTCGGGGAGGCTCTGACAACAGATTTGGCCACTCCAAAACAACCTGTTTCTCTATTCTCTCCTGCTTGCTGTCATGGTCCCCTGAAAAAAGAATGCAACCACACATCCAGAAGCTTCAAACCTGCAAAATGTTTGTAGACTGTCAAACTGCTGAAATATACATTTCCTGCCAGTGAAGCCAGTTCAGGGTCTCTGAGCTGCCAACGCCACTGTGATTGCCCTCCCTATACATCGCCTTAGTCTTCTGACCCCCAGTCTGCTGGTACACTTGCCTGGACCTAAAGAATGCCTTCTTCTGCCTTCACTTGGCTCCTGTCATCCAGCCCCTCTTCACAAAGACCCAAGTTTGTACTCAAAAGTCAACAGACTTGAATTCAACTTCCAAGAGGTTCAAAAATTGTTTTCCCTTTTTGGAGAAGCATCACAGCTGACCTCACTAGTTTCCCAGCTCAAAATATCACTGCACTTCTGATTAATGACACCCAAGCTGCCTG
>RJWM01038108.1:0-16967 GCA_004363535.1 Dasyprocta punctata | reverse complement strand
GGCTCTGCTACCTAGAGAGGAAAAGCGGCGCCATACTGCTTGCAGGGAAAGGCCTTGGGAGGAAATGAGTCAATTCCACCTGAAGACTTCTCACAACAAAGCAGCCCTGCTGAATCTTTTCCCCCGCAGGCCCTGGCCTAGGAAGCTCCCACACACGCTCCACAAAGACAGGAGCCAAATGCTGACAGGTTCAAAGCCTCATTTCATCACATTTTAAGACACTCCTAAATGCTTGTGGATTCTCATTTGGGAGAATGAAGATATATCCTCTTGAGAAAATGTCCTTTGAAGGTATAAGTTCTAATGTTTAAAATCTGTTTGCAAACTACATATTTTTCTGCTCTTGCTGGGGCCCATGGTTTTCTCCAAAAGGGCTTTGTAGTTTTTAGAGCTCTTAGGGATCTCCTTTCAACACTGGACAGAAAGCTTAGCCACAAGGAAGCTGGCCTGAGGGTGCCTCCTGGAGACCACATCATGCTCATTTGCACTTGCTTTGTTTTCCTGGTATAGGAATTCACTGCTATAAATTTCCCTCTTAGGACTCTTTCATTGTGTCCCACAAGTTCCAGTATGCTGTATCGTTGCTATCATTTAATTGTAGAAACTGTTTATTTTCTTTAATTTCATCTGTGACCCACTGGTTGTTCAGGAGGGTACTATTTAATTTCCGTGTGTTTATGAAGTTCTTGCAGTTACTTTTGCCATTGATTTCCAATTTCATTGCACTATTGTCTGATAATATGCATGGGATAATTTCAATCCCTTTGTATTTACTTAAGCATATTCTATGATCTAGCAAATCCTGCTCATAAACACCCTTGGCAGTGGTGTGTCTGGAAGGAGATTTAGGAATGTTACATAACTCTGGCCTTGTAAAAGGGGATCAGAAGGTGGCCCAAGTTCTGTGACATCAGAAGTCAGGCCTGGAAGGTAGGGGGGAGAAGGAGGAGGAGGAAGAGGGAGAGGAAAGTGAGAGTGGATCTTCCTGAAAACATGTAGTGCCTCTTACTTTTGGCAGGTGGCACCTTAGTCATCTAGGGGCCCACAGAGCTTTCATGGAGGAGAGAAGATAGGTGTAACACATAGATCCCACAGAATCTGAGTAAACCTTTAAAGTCTATTCTACTCTATATCTGAAAAAAAAAAAGATGATTGCATGGGAAAGGCTAGCTAGAGGCAGATAAATGTCACACAAAGCTCTATCACTTGTAGGAAGATACCAAGGACCTAGAAGTCATGTCCTGCCCCTATAAGAAGTTACTATCCAGGTGGGCAGAGAAGATGATACACTTGACATTAGAAAGAGTGACTCTCTAGGAGTAACAGACCATATTCACCACAAGTTTAGCCTCTAGAATCTGCTTCTTGGCATGAGTTCTGGCTCTGTCCCCTTGTCAGCTGTGTAACTTCAGGGAAGTCAACAACTTTTCTCCTCTCCAAGGTGCACATCATAGTGCCCACCACACAGGGGCCAAACGAGTTATCCTAGCAATGCACTAGGCACTCAAGAAATTCTCGATGAGTATCAGCTACTGATGGTATCCGTTACTGAGAGATGGTGTATGCCTAAACTCTACAGTAGTGTGGAATGCCCTAAAGTCACTAGCAGTTCTGAGAACCAGAAAATAAACTGGACACAAGATGGACTTGGAAAAAAATGGGTTGGATTTAAATTAGCAGTAGAGAAGGGCAAAAATCATGTCAGGGCAGGCAGAAAATGTAAGAGCAGGTATAGGCAGCAATATGTGATACACAAGACAGTTTGGATGTCAGTCTGCTCAGCAGAAGAACTGACAAGCTTCCTGTAGTGGAATA
This sequence comes from Dasyprocta punctata, assembly GCA_004363535.1. NCBI lineage: Eukaryota > Metazoa > Chordata > Mammalia > Rodentia > Dasyproctidae > Dasyprocta > Dasyprocta punctata. Next base: position 15,152 of record RJWM01038108.1, on the reverse strand, counting down.
TTGGATTTGTTTAAATGGGCAGAGCCTGAAAACCACATCGAAGTGAATGTAAGTTGGTATGTCAGAGAGGAAGTACAAAAGCAATGTGCAAGTCTTTGAGCAGAAGTGGATGCAGCAAAAGTGAAGTTTTAGGAAGACCAAAGGGACAAAGGTTGTAGGACAACAGTGAGGAGGAGTCAGGCTGGCCAGCGAGGGTGATACAGTAAACTGGTTGTGCAACTGGAGTCTGCAGTAGTGTGGAGAGATGGAGTGGAAAGACATTTATTGGAAGCAGAAAATAGGATTCAGTTATAAACATGTGCACAAGATGTTTTAGTCAGTTTTCCCATTCGGGGACATAATATGAAACATCCACAACTTAAAGGAGGAAATGTTTAACTCACAGTTTCAGGGAATTCAGTAATGTTCAACTGACCCCAAGGAAGGACATCATAGCAGAAGTGTATGGCAGCATGAAGCTGCTTAGTTCATGGTGGGGGGAAGCAGAACAGTCAGCAAGGAAAGGGCAAGGGCCCAGATGTAGTGACCAAGGTCACGCCTGTATGACCCACCCAGACACACCCAAAAGTGTATTCCACCAGTCCCCTGACCCACAAACCAGTCAACAGACACAGTAAATCTTAACCGGCATAAAGTTATACACTGTGAAATAGAAAAGTCTTGAATGCTTCTGTTTATCCAGATATTTTGGCTTTATGGAGCAGAAATGCACTCAAGTTAAATGAAATAATTAAACATTTGTACACAAACATAGGAACTCAGGAACAGCTAAGCAAAGAAACAACCAAACGGAGGCCTGGGGGCGAGTAGAACTGGAGAGGCTTCCATACCCAGCAGGCTCTAGTCAGACGCCTGTTGGCTCCATTTCTGTGCTCTGTTGCCACAGCCTATGCTGCCCCATGCCTGCATCCCAGCTCTCTCCCTCTGGCCTACTCTCTTTTCTGTATTGGAATGAGGATAATTCTTCACAAATACTAAGCTGATCTATTTTCTTTTACCTCTTAGAACATAGATCATATTCTTTGTAGCTTTCCACCTCAAAGGCTAAACCCTGAAATCTCTTGTCTTATGAGAAAATAACTGTTTTGAAAATCAGACTTCAGTGACTGAGAAAGGAGGGGTGTTTCTAAATCCTTTTTAGAATTTCAGTAACTAATGTAGATGAATCAGATGATACGATTTTTTTCCTGGGGTGCAGGGATGATGCGCCTTCTATTTAGCAGGGCTATATCTCAAGGTTTAGCTAGTGATGGTGGAAGTACGCTACATTGCAAGTAAAGACAAGGGAAAGGACATCCTTTCTAGCCTGAAGATGGAAAAAGGAGAAAGGCTGCAATGGGAGCAGTCATGTCCTTTTATCTCCCACTGCCACTTCAAGGTCAAACTTTGAGGGCAGTGAGCAGCATTAAGAACACCCAGGTAACGCGGAATACTTCAGGAGCACGAAGATTTTGCTTTGCTCCATGCTTGGGGTTCTTGGAGGCGATCACTTCCAAGGTGCCTTCTGCCACTCTATGTGACAAATGCATCAAAGTAAATGTGATGGCACTGCATGGTAGGATAGAAACACTTTCTGATGTTTTAGTTTCTCTACTCTGCTTTTGGTGGTGATTCAGCATAGAGGAAACGTTTGGGGAGCTCTATTTCTCAGCATGGTGGTCTCAATGCTATGGTGAAGGAATGGAAGTCGCAGATTTTTAGGAGAGATTTTTACAATCAGCCAAATGTGTGTGGGCCAGGGAGGGTCACCTGCTACTATTCCACGTGCACAAGGCCAGAGCAGGGGACCCAGCTGCCAGTTGTAGATGTGTCAGTGGGGCCTGCGGTGACCAGGTGTTCAAAGCTAGTGCTGTGGAGACTAGAGGAGACAGAACATACTGTTTGCCTCTTAGACCTCTTTCCCCTCAAAGCCACATCCCGTAAGCTCCATTTGCCCAGTGTCTCATTGTATAGTTAAGGCTGCCCTTGAACTCACTATGTAGTCACTATGCTGTCCTCGAACATGCAGTTAGCCTCCTGCCTCAGCCTCTGGAGTGCTGGGATTGCAGGTGCGCACCACCATGCCCTCTTTAAGGAGTTTAATTTTGTTCCTTGTGCTACCTAGGAGATGGGGCCTCCTAAAAAAGATTAAAGTACCTATAAATTTTCTCTGGAGTTGAATTGAAGTTTAACTAATTTTATAATCCCACCAAGACAGTGTCTATTTGCTCACAGTTTCCACTCTCTCATAACCTCACTTGAATATGGGCCATCCTGACTTCCTAGCCAACTTTCCATTTGCCCTTTAAAGCATTGTCTACAATTACATTTCTCTTTGCTAATGGTCTGTTTTAGTTCAATGATTCCCTAGTCAGACAATCAACTTGATCCAAGTCCTCTTTTTTTTTTTTTTTTTTTTTTTTTTTTTGAGCCAGGTTGAATAATTTGAAACTTGACTTTTGGGTTAACAAATAAGCAGACTGAGTTTTACAAAGGACAAATTTCAGGAAAGTGTCTGAGGTAGTATAATTAATTAAATAGTTAATTCTTTACTAATTCATTTGTTTAAAGTTATGACCAAAAGAAAACTGGGAAAATGCCTTGTATAAATATAAAAGTGTTCTTTGTCAACAAGTGTTCTTTGTTAACATCTTCCTGCCTTATAAACTCCTATAATAGATTTACACAATTGTGATTTTCTCCATTACCTGAAACAAGTTTAGAGATTTCTGTAAATTTCATCTCCTTTTCCTATAGGGAGAAGCAGGGACCAGTCACTTCTTTCTTAATCAAAATTTTATTTATATAGGAAAACTATCAGATATTCTAATTGGTAAAATGCTACCATTATATATTATAAATGAGTGAAATATGAGTTTTCAAAGACTTCAAACTATTAAAACAGCAGCTAAAGCCACACTACACATTATTCTTGTATGAAGATTCAGAAGATAGTTCAGTATTTTATGGTTTCTCTGGATTATTATTTTGAAAAACAAATTTTTGGACTTCTTTGTTTTTGTTGTTGTCTGTTTGAGACAGGGTCTCACTATGCATTTCAGACTGGTCTTGAACTCACTTTGTAGCCAAGGCTGAGCTCGAACTTACTGTGGTTCCAGGTTGGCCTCCCAAGTGCTGGGATTACAGTAGTGTGCCACCATGCCTGGCAACTTACTGATTTTTATATGCACATCTGAGAGAGTTTTTGGTTATAATGGTAAGCTGGTCTATAATGCCTACATTAGGTTGCATTTATTTCAAATTACATTCCCTCTAGAAGCAACTTTGAGGTGCTCTGTAGTGTATTTCCTACTTCATAAACATCTATGTTAGGCACTCTACATTTTCACACTGCAGGGTATTGAGGTTTATTTAAGGAGAACCCATTGTAAAGTCCCTTCCAGGCCATCTACAGTTCTCTAAAAGCCAATTGGAGAGACACAAAATGACCTGAGAGAGTGACATGGGAAATAGGAGTGGCTGCTGGCCTACTCATACATCTGACTTTAGCATGAATTTAAACCTGCCTCTTAGGGCCAGGGATTTAGCTCAGTGGCCTAAGCACCTGCCTGGCAGGTGTGAGGTTGTGAGTTTGATCCCTGGTACCAAAAAAATAAAAATTAAATATTAAACCTGCCTCTTCCCAGTTTGTGTTAGTGCCAAGGGAGCAAGCTGACATGAAGATTTGGTTGCTGGGATCCACTTAAAACTTGACCAGTGTTCTCTACTCAAAGGTATCAGATGGGTTTACCCAAGGCCCCAGGGACCAGAGGAAATGAGAAGGTGCTGAGTCAGTCCCTTTCTTTAATTATTTAAGCCTTCATTAATACATGCTTGTGGTCTGTTGATCTTTTTGTTGACATAATCAAGTTTAAGAGTTTTATAAAAATTAAAAATAAAGTTTTAAAAAAATCTCAACTAGCCGGGCGTGGTGGCGCACGCCTTTAATCCCAGCACTCGAGAGGCTGAGGTAGGTGGAGCATTGTGAGTTCGAGGCCGGCTTGGGCTACAACACGAGCGCAAGGCCAGCCTGAGCTACATAGTGCGACCCTGCCTCAAAAAAACTAGGGCCGGGAGTTTGGCTCAGTGGCTTAAGAGCCTGCCCTGGCAGGCGTGAGGTTGTGAGTTCAATCACCGGTGCCGCAAAAAAAAAAAAAAAAAAAAAAAAAAAAAAAAAAAAAAAAAAAAAAAAAATCTCAACTTGACTAGACGTAATTTAAAAACCATTGTGAACTGAGAAAAAACAGGCCTTTTAAAGCAACACATTCTTCATTACTGAAAAGAGATTCTTTGTGCTAAAACAGTAACACTCCATTCTGCATAGATGATACAGATAGTTCTAGTTATGTGGTCAGGTCATTGGATACAAGGAAGCACTTAAGACCTTCAGCTTTAATCTTTTGTTTCTTAGTGCTGGAATTTTATAATGATTCTTTCTTATTTTTACATTTTTTTTATTTTGAAGAGAATAAAACCAAATGAAATAAAACAGAATAGAGTCAATCAAAATGAAACAATGAACATGGTACATGACTTCAAAAAAAGATAAAAGTAAATCAATAATGTCTATCATAATGCCTCTTGTTATCTTCAAAATAACTGCCCATACCATCAGGCATAATAAAATCAAACAAAATAGTACAGAATAAAACCAATAAAAACAAAATGATGGAAGCAAAACAGGACTTCAAAACAATAGTAAAACAACAGTGGTTACTATAATGCTTCTTGTTATCTTCTAACTAGTTGCCTATATTATCAGACATAATACAATCAAACAAATCAAAATAGAACAAAATCACTCAAAACAAAATAATGAAAGCAATACAATATTTTAAAACAAGGTAATAGGAAATCAATAATGGCTACCATAATGTATTTTGTTATCTTTGAAATAACTGTCCATGCCATCAAATGTAATAATATTAGACAAACTGAAGAAGAATAAAACCAAACTAAACAGAACAGTGAAAACAACACAGGATTCAAATCATAATAATAGTTTAATGATGGCCACTGCCTTCCCTTTTAAGAAATTTTCTCCCCTTTCACTTTCACAATATGTTTTGTGTATTTTGGATCCCATTAACTCCTTTAGTTTTTTATACTAGGGAGACAGCACGATGTTCACCTATGTGACTCTGAATCATTTCATCTATGAGCAATGATCCCAAATTGTATCCATATGCCTACAAGAGCCTCAAGGTTATCTTTCTTTATAGCTGAGTAGCTTTCCATTGGATAAAAATACCATGTCTTTCTTGTCCACTCTGCAGCTAATGGGCAAGTTACCCCAATATCTTTCTGGTTCCCTGTCACAAAGAGCATTGTTTTCTCTCCTTTGACTTTTAGTCTATAAACCTTCTTTTGAGTTAAATGTGTTTCTTGTATAAAGCATATTTATGAATACTGTCTCCTGATCCATTCTGCCTGTGTTTCTTGCTATTGGTGAATTGAGGCCATCTATATTAATGGTTATGGCCAACCTGCACTACCTCGTCTCTGCCATGCTGCTTTCTTGCTGTTGGTTGCTTATTTTCCCTCTCCATTCAATTGTCTGCCCTGCTCGGTGATACCCCTCTGCTGCTGTTTCTGGAGCTGTGGTCTTTTTTTTTATCTCTCTCTACAATGTCCTTAGTATTCTTTGTAGGGTTGGTTTGGGGGTCATGAATTCCTTCAGTTTTTCTTTATCATGGAAATATCTTATTTCTCCACTAATTTTGAAAGGTAGTTTTGCAGGGTACATCAATCTGGGTTGGAAGTTGTTTTCTTTTAGCACTTAAAATACTTCACCCTAAGCTCTTCTTGAACTTGGTGGCTTGTGTTGAGAAGTCTGTCGTGATTCTGATGGGTTTTTCTTTATAGGTGATCAGTTTGTTTTCTCTAACAGCTTTTAATATTCTGTTCTTGTGTTGAATTTCTGGGATCTTGATTATTATATGTCTGGGTATAGGTTTATTTTGGTTATGGCTAGCTGGATTTCTATATGCTTCACTTATCTGAATTTCACTTCCTTTTCCTATGCTTGGGAAGTTATCTGCTATTATTTCTGTAAATAGACTTTTTATGTCATTTGTGTTGACCCCTGCTTTTTCACTCACATGTTTTATTCTTAAATTATGTTTCTTTGGGTTGTCTTTCAGGCATTGAACTGTTACTTCCAGTTCTTTGTTACTTTTAAGAGATCTTTCCTTTTGGGATCAAAAGCTGCAAACCTATCCTTCAAGATCTGCAGGCCTATCTTCAGTTTCTTTCAAGTGGTTTTGCCAGCTTTCAGTGGAGTTTTTAATTTCCTGGATATCTCTTTGAATCTGTTTCATGTATTCTAAATCTTTTTTATATTGTTTATTCAAAGTTTCCCTCATTTTCCTATGCTCCTCCATTTTTAAATCTATGTCTTCCTCAGAGATACTTAGCAATTCTTTTATTATGTATTTCATTTCTTCTTTTACCTAAGATAGTATTTCTGTTCTAATTTCTTTTATAGCCTCATGAAGTTGCTTCTCTATTTCAGTTGCCATCACTTCAGAAATTTCAATTGTGTAACTCCCGATCTCTTCCACATTTGCATCTCCTGGACTTGCTTTGCTTGGATTGGAGGCCAGAGACTGCCTTTTGCTTCTTCATCTTGACGTATTCCTAGGTTCTTCTGGACAAGTGAGTAGTGGGGTCCCAGGTACTTCCTGCATTGGCTGCAGTTTCTCTGAAGTGAGACTGTTTTGTTCTTCTAGCCAGTGCTGGCTATGGGTATCTGGTAGTGGCCATTGGGTATGCTGGTACAGGGCTGCCTGCTGCTTTTCCCAGACTGTGTTGGCTTTCTGATGGCTGGTGGAGTGTATGCACTGTGGACCTGGGCTGATCACTGGCAGGGATGCTCCACTACCACCCCTGGAGTGTGTGTGTGGGGGTGGGGCCAATTACCACCTCCAGATTGAGCTGACTACCCACAGGGAACCTCCACAATGGCTGCTAGAATGCTCATGGGGGCAGGGCTCAGTCCCAGCAATTTGTATGGGTCTGTGCCCAGCTAGGAGCTGCTGGAGGAAACCAGTAGCAGTTCTGATTCCAGGCTTATCTGGCCAGACTCCAAAATGGTTCTCTGACAATCACTCCCTCCTGTGGGAGGACCAAGTCCTCTGCACTCACCGCCAGCCGGTGCAGTCTTCCAGGTCCACTGTTCCCCTTCCCTGCTGCTCCCCTCTAATGCTGTGTCTCTCTACAGAGGCCTCCAGGGTTGCCAACTGCCACATCACCTTGATCGTGTGTCCACAGGTGCCAACAGCTCCTCTCTCACAGTGGATCTGGCTCGAAGTGAAGGTGCTGCCAGCTACTGCCTTTTTCTTTGTTTAAATTTTTTTTAATCTTTCTGTGGACTTCAGTTCTCAATTTAGATTCTTCCTGGGCCCAGGGGACCCACTTCCTTCCTTCTTGTCTTCCCCACAAGGCTATATTCCAGCATCTGAACTGTATCTCTCAGAGAGGATGTTTACTCTGCTGTTTACTATTCTGCCATCTTCCCGGAAGCTCCTTTATGATCATTCTTGATGTTGGATGAGTGACTTGGTGATGGTGGAGGTGTCAGTTGACAATTTGCCTTGCTTGGCAGAGGAACAAGAGTGGAGGAATTCTCAGCTAGTGGCTGGGCTACCTTTACCACTTTGCAATCCTGTGGTTTATTGCTTTCAGGGCATCTACATCTGTTGGAAAGTTGCAGTGGTACCCAGATTGAAGAGGCTGCTGACCTTAAGTCTCATTTTCTTGATTTCCTTGTTCTCTTCACCACTGTTCTGTCCAGGATGTCTTTTGGGAAAGAGACCTCAGTGGAATCACCATTAGTGACCCATGTTTCTCTGATCTACTTTATTCTCCTGTACCCTAGTTGTCAGCACCCTCCAGCATGTCTGCCTACACAAGAATGGTGGAATATCATGGTCCAGGTCCTATTCTTATAGGGTCTGTCAGTGTCGTAGGGTTGGAAGCTTCAGCTGGGGTAGATCTCAGGGAGTACCCTCCCATAATTTCACTGGCAGTTGTGTAGAGGGCCCCTACCATGTGGCAAGTGTCTGTAATGATTACTATTTGCAGCACATTTATTGCTTTGAACTAGAACTTGACCAGCCCCATAACATTAACTGCCTTGCACTCTCTTCTCCTTCACTGGCATCACACTCTGCAGCACCTTCATCTTCTGCTCTGTGATTGCATTCCCTGAGGGTGGTTTTCTTTATGGAAGTCTGGTACACAAAGACACCATTCTTGACATCATTCCTGTATAAGGGGCACAAAGTGTCACTGGACAAGTGCAATGGCAAGCAGAAACACTAAAATCACTCAGGATTTGGAGGCAGATTTATTGTATGTCGTTGGGCACTAACTGGGATCATTCCCAAAATATCCAGCCCTAAAGCCTCAGGGAGGAAGGTCTTTATGGGGATGGTTGCAAAGAGGAAGTACAGAAGAAGCATATTTGGCTGTCTTTGACTGACTCTTAGAATATACATCATAGTGACCAGTTATGCAACACAGTGAGCAACGATTTATAAGAAACAAAAGAAACAGGAACTGTAACCTGAGCAACTAACAGACTGGCTAGGGGGGCACATTCTGCTACATTTTCTCCTTTTTTAGTTTCCATGGAAAATCTTTCATGTTTCATGTGATCTTCTGAGACAAGGCCCAACTAGAAGCTATAATATTAGAGCTATCAGTGGTCCTAGGATGGGCCCTAGCCAAGGTGCCCAAGATTGGAAAGTTTTCCCTTATTATAGGGTGTCTCCCTAAGTTGCTTTTAGGAAAAGACATGATTCAGGTCTGTCTGTTCTGCAACACTACTGGCAATGAAATGAGGAAGTTAATTCAATCTAGGAGAGTGTCCAATGTGTCTCGGATGCTAATCAAGTGTTTGACTAACTGTAGTTTCTAATTTCATGAGGCAATTGTCCTTAGAACTAAGGCAAAAGCCACAGCTAGCCAGAGAGTGGGGGCAATACCAAGCACATATGTAAGCTGAAGCAAGGACTTGGGTAAGAAATCTGAAAGGGAACAAAAGTCTAGTGGAATAATACATTGAGTTATGAAGCAATCCTGTGAATGATGTCCTCAAGCTTCAGCCATATGTGGACTGGTCAGCATCTGGAGTGGCCAGAGCAGCACTTTGAATGTGATGTCTCTTCAGAGTGAGCTTCAGAGGAGCTGTCTACTCTAGGCAAACTCTCCAGCAATCATCTGGATAGGTTCTTTTAACTCTGGAATGGTGTATCTATGGCTGGATTTCTGAAACTTTAAGAGTTTTAGAGAGAGTTAGTAGGAACCTGGGTTATATGTGTGTTTGGGGGTGTCTACAAGTATAGCTGGCCTTTTAGCTAAATTTTTATGGAGCTAGTTACAAGGTGTTTCTGTAGGGTTATTTTTTAATTTCTTTAACTCTTTTAGAGTTTTGTGACCTATAGGTTGTATAGTTCTACCAGTTTTGAGTTATCTGCTACAAATACAAGCCCATTATCACTGCTAATAATTAATGGTAGGTCATATCTAGGGATGATATCTTCACACTACGACCCTACAAACTTTTGTTGCCCCTTGGGTAGGGAGTGCCTCAGCCAAAATAACATTATCCAAGGTTTACATAGCATATCTAGCCTGCAGGACTCCATTCCTAACAGAGCTACTCTGATCTATAAACGAAGTATACTTAGCAGCTGTCATGGGTTAATCTTTAAGTCTGGTTGGCTCAAGAACAGTTCATCAGTCAGTGGTAGGCAGTCATGGTCTGGTGGGCCCAGCATGGTGGGCAGATATGTGGCAAGATTGAGTAGTTTATCACCACAGGCAGTTTTCCTGATCAGAATGACAGTGGCTATTACAGTGTGGAGGCAAGTTGGGGGGAGGCAGCCCTTAGAAGCATCTTTGAAGCCACATGTTATCAGTCAAATCCCAGATATCTGATTTTTTTTGCTTGCAGATTTGTGCCTTTTCCCAAGACATCTTGTAACCAGTGTCTGCCAGATATTGCAGCAGAATTTTTGTGTCTTTCCAGCAGGCAGCTTGGGTGTCATTAATCAGAAGTGCAGTGATATTTTGTGCTGGAAAATTAGCAAGATCAGCTGTGAGGGCTTCCCCAAAGAAGGGAAACAAGTTTTTGAACCTCTGGGAAATTGAGTTCAGGTCAGTTGACTTTTAAGTACAGAACTGGAGTCTTTGTGAAAAGATCTGTCTGACAGGATCCAACTGAAGACAAGAGATGGCATTCTTTAGGTCCAGGCAGGTGGACCAGCAGGCTGTGGGTGACTGAAGGATGGAGGGCAGCCACAGCAGCATTTATAGTTTGGAGATCCTGAACTGACCTTACAGACAGGAGAAGTATATTTCAGCAGTTTGACAGTCTATAAACATTTTGTGGTTTTGAAGCCTCTGGATGTATGGTTGAGTCTTTTGTGGTATTGGATACTGTTTGATGCAGGCGGGGGTTGCCCTGGGATGGATTTCCACAATCAAAGACAAATAGTTAACAGCCCAATCTCAGAGCCCAGGGGACAGAATGCAGGTTGGCCAGGTCTGTTGATAGAGCGTCTCCAAAATAGTGGGAGAGCTCTTAAACCTTTTTGGCAACTGAGTATAAATGAGCTGGCTTTTCCATTTTATCTCACCCTTGCTTCATATGGGAGCAATCTGCAAGCAGAAGAAGACATCTTTTAAATGTATACATGTAAACCAGGTGGCATCTGGAGGTAGCAGCCCAAGAAGGGTATATGGGTTGGGAACCACAGAGTGCAAGGTGATGGCTGTATTGTTAATGGCATGGAGATCATGCACTGGCTGATAATCCTCATTTTGCATTGTTACCAGAGTGTTTCAAGGTAACAATGCAGTCTATCAGGATCCCAAACTGCTTTAGGTTGTTGATGTGTGGTTGTATGCCTGTTCATGCTTCCTGTGAGATAGGATATTGTCTGACAACAATGGGGGTTGCAGTGAGGCAGCATGGTTTATGGCCAGGCTGGAAATGAATCAGTGGACCTTACTTTTGGGAGTACAGTTTTCAGCTCAGGTTGAGGTCTCTTCCCAGAAGCAGTATGGGGGCATTCTGGTTCTGTGTCTCCCAGGTTGCAAATTCATGACTGGCAGAAGGGGCAAGGGACAAGAGTCCAAGTTGCCCTGGAGATGTCAATCTGAAGGGGAATTTAATTTTAGTGTCTATAGTCCTTATAACTCACATATTGGTTGACAGTGGTTGGTGGGCTTTTTGCCCCTCTCTTTGATGTCTTCAAGGAGCACTTGACTGGGTTGCTTTGTTTCTCTTTGTTGGAGTTTGTGCTTCCCAGGTAGGGTTACCTTTGGATAAGGCCATGGCAACCCATTTGTCAGGGATGACAGTCCAATTTTCCCTCAGTCAAAATGTGGCAGTATTTCTGTGTTGAAAAGAGTCAGAAGAAATTGCTGAAAGTCATCTCAGGTGGATGTTAGATGATGTCATCTGACTAGGATAGGAAGCAGAAGGCTTCTGGGCGGGGGGAGCCTCAGTGGCTAAATGTGGGTAATGGTAGCTGGAACTGGTTAAATTGGTTGGAAGTAGATGAGTTGGGAGTAGGGAGTGAAGTTTTAGGTGTTGACAGCAACTGCAGTAGCTGATGAGGGTGATTTATCTGCTGAGACATAATTTTCAAGAAAAATAGAGCTCTTTATTTTTCACATGTATGGAACATCAGCTTAGTTTCATTTTAATTCTATACCAATTAATTTCCATTTTTGGCTCCCTGTGTGTGATGTGCGCCCTTGAACTGTGGTGCAATAGACAATGGGTGGGTCCTCCCCCCGAGAGAGATCATTCAGATGCCCACCTGGCCACTTGCCTCTTGGCAGTGGCTTAGACTTAGAAGTATTGATAGGTTCTCCAATTTGTCCTTAATAGAGGAATCCACAGAACTGCAGGTTTGCGTCCAGTCAAGCTCTGTAGTTTGGAGAGAGAAGTCCCACTCCTCACTGTGGAGCAAGATAGAATGGCCTGGTGCTTTTTCCATCCATTGCAAACACTCACACAATCATTCATCAAACATTCAGAGGTTAAACATTCCCTCCCGCAGTGGGAGGCCTAACTAATGAAAGGTGGTACATCTTTCCTTCTGTACAAACTGAGCAGGTACAGACTGAAACACTTGCTCCTGGGGGTCTTACCAGCAGTTAGGCAGGCAGGCAGGCAGGTAAACAGGCAGACTGTGTCCTCCTCCCTTTCAGGTCCAATGTGAGTCACTCAGAGGGGTAGCTAAGAATTCTCCTCAAGACCTCCAAAGGGACTCAAGAAATCTCAAGGGGTCAATTTCCCATTGGAACCTGAAGTCCTTGCTCCATCTGAGAGGGCCTTGACCACTGACCAAAGAGGTCAGTATGGTCAGTCTTCTGGGCTCATGCATCAAGTGCAACAGTAAGCAGAAACACCAAAAATGTCACCCAAGATTTGAAGGCAAATTTATTTTATGTTGATAGGCACTGACTGGGATCATTTCCAAAATATCAGGCCCTGAAGGTTAGGGAGATTTTTTTTTTTTTTTTTTGGTACTGGGGGTCAAACTCACAACCTTGCATTTGCCAGGCAGGCACTTACACCACTGACCTAAATCCCCAGCCCTATTTTTTGAGACAGGGTCTCACTATGCAGTTCAGGATGGCCTTGAACTCATTTTGTAGTCCAGCTGGTCTTGAACTCACAACGATCCTCCTGCCTTGACCTCCTGAGTGCTGGGATTAAAGGCATGCACCACCATGCCTGGCTCAGGGAGGGAGATTTTTATGGGGTTGGTTGCAAAGGGGAAGTACAGAGGCAGAGTACTTGGCTGTCTTTGATTGGCTCTTATAATATACATCATAGTGATCAGCTATGCATCACAATGACCAACTGTTTCTAAGAAACAGAAGTAACAGGAACTGTTACATGGGCAACTAACAGATTGGTAGGGGTGCATTTTCTGGTACACGTGGAATAAGAAAGAACACAGGTTTTTGTCAGAAACAGTCTTACATGCTGCATTCTGTGCAGCTGCAAGAACTACGTGAACAAAAGGAGCTGATTGGGATGGGTGCAATGAGGGCACTGCCCACTGGGCAGGCTTTAGTAACAGTGATGTAGTGTATTTTGCATTTGCTAAGCAGAGGCCACATGGTTGTGGCAAGAACTGAACTGCTGAGGAAAAGAGAAGAAACCAAGGCTTCTCTGCATGTCTTCTCCTCAGCTACTCCTCTAAAACACAGCCTCTTCTTTAAGTTAAACAAGTACTTCAAGAACAATGGTTCACTTGCAAATTATCAGCTCTCCAAGGTACCTAGTTCCATGTTTAACTCCATAGACTTTCCCCCCTCTCCTTCTTTCTGATCTACCCTACCATTTGCATGACTTCAAAAGGAAGAAGACCAAAAGCTATCAGAGGGCTGGGGGGCATTTGTAGATAGAATGAACACTCATCTGATTTTGATCCCTGTCCCTTTCTAAGCTAAGCAAGGAAAGATCAGGTGTGTCCTTGTCCTCTCTCCTTTTTCCAGTGTGGCATCTCCTTTCCTCCATGCACCAGTGCTGTTGTCAGGAGCCTTGACATTTTAGAGTTCTTCAGTGTGACTGGATATTCTGCTCATGTACACCCTCACCTGATTTAATTGTACCTGTTTGTATTGGTTTTATCTGTGTCCCTGCAAGGCCTCATTTAATTTGGATGTGGCTGAGTCTGGAGTTTGTGACTGGTTTGTTGTCTAGTGCTGGGATTGGTGCTATGAGTACTGCACCCACCCAGGGATGGAGCCAACATAGAGTGTAAGGGTGGGAGGAATGCGGGTCTTGCTCTTTTGCTCTCTGTCTCCCACCAGTGCACCTTGCTGTTTGGTGACTGCCATGAATGGCTGCCCTGCCATGCCATGCTGCCTTGGAGCTGACTAAGTATGGACTGAAACCCCTGAGCACTGCCTCAGTGCCTCATGGGGTGATTTTTACTAAACTATGGCATTCTAAAATAATGGGTGACTATGCATCTCTGACTAACTTCTCCAGAAAGAGATATAGAGCTTAGGGCAAGGTCCTTTATTTCAAAGGCATGTATGTGTTATCATGGGCTCCAGGACAGATGAAGAGAGATTTGGGTGCATGTGAATCTGTTACTTGCACTCTCAAAACTAGGAAGATGAGATCTTCTCCATTCTTTCCACAGTCTTCTCTGCCTTTCATTTCATCTGTTAGGTTCCAAGTTGTTTTCTAGTGTAATACAAACCAGGGGACAATATGCTTTATTATGTGTTTGTTCTGTTTTTTTTTTTTTGTAAGTCTTCTTGTCTGTCTGTGGCCCCACATTTATTATCAGCTGAGACTAGTTTTCAACCTCTTTTCCTTTTAGAGAGGGTGATACATTAGTGAATTTTTTTTCTATTGTGAACAACAGGTGCATGGAAATCACAGTCCAGGAGAACAGGTGATAGCAATCGGAATAATATTCTCTGTGGATAGAAGGAGTTCCAGGCACTTTACTTGATTCATGTATTTGGAGTCTAAGATCATTTTAGAGACCTTAATCTTTAGTAGAACAATCAGTCAGCTATTTTGGGGGGTTCTAAGGTAAACTGTGGACTACTACCTGGGGAGAAGGATTTTGTAAATGTTCTGCATTCATTTCTTATGATCACACACTAGTATTCAAATTCAATACGTGCTTTAAGGTCTAAATCTTGCTGACAGCTTTCCCTGGAAAAGTCTTCAGCAAAATGACTTATATTTGAATCAACAAGCCCCATTGAAATTTGAAATAAAAATCCCCTTGGCTCCAAGCATTTTCCTTCACTGTGGCAATTCATTTATTTCTAATAGTCAATCTCTTCCTTTTTCTCAGTTTTATTTTTCTTTTGTTTTTCCTTCTGAAATATTAAGAATAATAGGCAACAACTGAGAATAGAGGGTTTTATTACTTGGTTTTTGACAGAAAATTTTGTCAGTGTTTGGTTAAAGCAGTTCATGAGAAAGAAACACTTTTATGGACTGAGGTTTTCCATGCAGGTATTCTGACATAGACCATCTTCTGGAGACAAGAAATATATTATTTTCTTCTCTCTGCATTTTTAAGAAATGCTGAGAGGCTTTAGTAACTACTTGTTAAAAGCACAGAGGCAGAGTCCAAGTGAAGTCTAAAAGGTGAACAGCTTGGCTC
>RJWM01038107.1:0-17135 GCA_004363535.1 Dasyprocta punctata | reverse complement strand
TAACCAGAATACCTACAGATACTTATTTTTTAATATCTATGTCATCCAATAACTACTAAATGAAGTATTCAAATATTTCCATCACATTTTGAAAAGAAATACATTAAACATGCAAAGTATTTTAATGTTAAAAAGCACAATAATTTGGTACTGATATTGCAAATATTCTCAAGTACTTTGCTACTTTAATCACACTTAACATTTAATTGCATGGTTTTTGCTTTAAAAGTCAGTGAAATTGATTTAGAACTTCCAAATGCTTGCCTTCTATATGCTATACTTTAAAAAATTGAAATAAATTTTAGGTTATAATGTTCCAGTGCGTGTTTTAACACTTCAGTGAATTTTAATTTATATAAATTTTCATTACAAACATAAAAATGTGAAAAATTTATTTTTCAAGAGTGGGTTTTGCCTGCTACTTGAAGATTTGATGAGTAATTGCTCTGAGTATATGAATTCTTTTACTTTTAATCTAAGAAACCTATGTAATTATGTTATCATAAATAATTTCCTGGTTCCTCTGATGAAGCAGACTCAAGTAAACTGGAAGTACTATAGGAATGTTTTCTAATAATTCATGTTTTAAATCTCAACTCAATCTTTTATTTTGTTATCTATTAGTTGTTGCATTTCACTTTAACCTGGTTCTTAAAAGAGAGACCTAGCTCATGGACAACAGATCCTTAAAATAAGTTAAAATTTGCACAGGGATTTCAGAAACCCTGGAATTCATAGCACTGTAAAAGATCATGATAGAAAAGACTAGTAAAATCATCTCAGAATTTGTTATGTCCCCGTGCATGGAATAATAATAATAATAATAATAATATTATAGGACCACAAACGATGTTGCCACACCTAACCTTGGAGAGTTTCCTCTCTGGGCATATCTAAAATTTGCCAAGATGTTGTGGACCATGACCTTGCTCATTCAATGTTGTGATTTCTTTTGGCCTTTGTAGAATTTATCAGCAGAAAAGTCAGAGTGTTTATTGAATGCTAGAACCTGTTTGCTCTTTCTAGAATCGTGTAGCACTTCTGACAAAGGGCAATTGTCGTAAATGCAGTGTGCCAAGATGGTCACAGTCAACATGAAATTTGATGGAATTAAAAAAAATCCTAACTACAAGACTGAAGTAGACAAGGAGGAAACTACAGCCAGTTATGGAAATTTGGGGGAAGGAGGACACACAGATGCAACCTTTTGCTCATGGTAGAG
Source organism: Dasyprocta punctata (assembly GCA_004363535.1). Classification (NCBI taxonomy): domain Eukaryota; kingdom Metazoa; phylum Chordata; class Mammalia; order Rodentia; family Dasyproctidae; genus Dasyprocta; species Dasyprocta punctata. The sequence goes on along the minus strand of RJWM01038107.1, from coordinate 15,913 downwards.
ACAAATCATTTCCCTTACAGAGAAGTATGGTAAACAGAAGGTAGCACTATTTGGAAGAGCAGGGAAGGTTTCTATCCTGGTGTATATCAGAGTTTTATCATCCTGAAGCCAAACTGCTCAAGATTCTCTGTTATTTTCTGGATGGTAACAATTCATTTCTAGTCCCACAGAATGCAGCACCTGTGTTAAGATCCTGTTATATCACTCGTAGACAGCAGCTTCCCAGTCAGTCTCTTAGCTTGTGGGCTTTTTCCCTATTGATTTTCACTTTGCTTGGGATAAAAATCTAAGTATGAACTTGCTATGTAAATTCCTCCAGGGTCCAGTGCTAATCTGCCTTTCCACCTTTGTTCCTTACTGGGTCCCATCAGGCACCATGCGCTCGCTCCAAGGAAGCTCATCTACTGTACTCTCTGGGCGTGCGACACTCTCCCACTTTCTCACTTTTAGAAGCAAAGGTCCTTAATTATAATTCTGTGGTAGATGACTTCATGTATCAAGTGAGATTGTTGTTTACAGAACAAGAGATTATATGATCCCATTTTATAACTTAGCAACCTGAAGTTTGACAGTGAGAATGACTTGCTTTGCGCGGCACACTGAGGAGAAACAGGGCAGACGTGAAATGTGTTTCGCTTATAATTCACGAAATACTATTCATACTGCTTTCCTCGCCGTGTGCTACCCAGCTTTTTCCCTTTGCTTATCATATTCTTCCCACATGCAAATGGGTGCTTTTGTTGGTTACAAATGTCCAAACTCAAATTTTTCTTTCAACAATAATTTCCTTTGTTTTCCTGAATTCAGTATTTTCAGTTAAAAGATAATTTTTCTCTATATTGAATAATTATAGTAAACTTATAAATGTTTATAATATTCATAGCCCTTTGTGCCAGATTTGGAAGACTTCTCAAGTATTAACTACTTAAGAGTAAAAATATGTCTTTAATTTTAGGAGCTTTCTGAAGTGTGTAGAGTAGTGCACAATCACAATCAGAAATGAATTATTGACTAAAAGAATGGATGCTCTCTCTGTACACTTAAAATGCAATGCAATTATTAATTATGTAATATATAATGAAATAGCTGTTAATAATGTCTTACACTACTGTTTGAAGTTGCTGATGTTGAAAAGAGTGGCCACGAATTGACCTTTGCTAAGTCAGGCATTACAGAAGTCCAAAACACTATTTCATGTCCAAAATATTAGTTAATTTTCAGTGACTGTTTTGAGTTATCATGTCAGGATTAGATGCCCTCCTGCTGAGATTCTTTATGAAGCAGTCCTTTCTCCACTGCTTCTTTCTCTCCATGCACAGTGTGTGTCTAATCCACATAACCCTTTGACTCATAACCTCCTGAAGTAAAGACATTAGCAGTAGGGGTCTTCCCTGACACCATGTATTTTCCTTCAGGGCTTATTGTGACTGCTTTTGCCTGAGTGGGAGGTAACATTATTTATGGCCACTATATTAAAAACATTAAAGAATAATTAACATTAGCACAGGTTTATACTCATTGTGATAACCTCTCACTGGATGCCCTTGACATCAGGATCAGTGAATATTGAAAGAATGTGAACATAGGTGGTTAATAAAAGAACAGGCATATAAATCAGGATGTCAAATTTAATATATCTGGTGATAATAAGTAAGTTCATTATAAAAGTAGAATCGATAAGAAGGAAATGAATGATAGGACAAAAGATTCCTATGTGTGGGTTGTTCTATATGAACATGAGACTAGTCCATGAAAAACGAAAGATATAATTAAAGGCACTTATTTTCTTTTACCTTGAGTAATTCATAAATAATTCAGTTCTGGATTCTGAATTATGTGAAGCATATTTGACACATTTTTAGGTGGAGAGGGAGACTTTTTCTTATTTTATTTCATTTTCTTAATGTCATTAATGTGAATGCCACTATTTAGCCAAGATCATTCTGACAGATTGGAAACTGAATAGATGTCTTCTGTTGAGGAAGAGTAGTATCTGGTAAAAGAGTATCATTGAATCCTAATTACCCCAATTATACAAAATACCAAATAAAATACTAATTCATTAAATGAGAGGTTACCAAAATAACTAGATTCTGATCTAAGTCAAATTTAATTTTGAAAATTATTGATTAAATTCTCTATAATCAATTTTCCTCTGTAGCAATGAGAATAAAGACATAATAGCCTAAGAGTCCCTTCTGCAAAGGCTTTTTTTTATTTTTAGAATTTATTATTGGGGATTCATTTTAAGTAAGTGAAGTTAAATTGTCCTCAAGTGATTCATCCAAAAAAGGATAGTTACTACCTGGTAGAATATCATCATGAAAGGATTTCTTCCATTAATTAGTCCATCTTCCTATTAGGACCCAACGATACTGACCCCAAGTTCTGAAGTCTACCTGATTACCTAACTGACACTAACAGTATATTAGTTACTTTCCTTGTTGCTGTGAGAAAATACACAGCACTTGCAACTTGAAGGAGAATAGGCTTATTTTGGGTTCAAGTTTCACAAGCATGATGGAGTAGCTCCAAGCCACAAAATGGCATGATAGAGAACACTGAAAACAGAGAGAGAAGAGACAAGCTGGGTAGTGAAATACATCCTTCACATCAAGCCCCAGTGACCCCTCTCCCTCAAGTTCCCAGCTCCTAACAGCGGTTCCCTCCCCAAAGCCCTGCCTGTGAGCCCATGAAGCTCCCAGGGTGGGGTGGGGGTATCTAGATACAATGCATAACAAATAGTTCCCGAGGAGACAACAGAACAGAAAAAGTCTTGGATGTGGATGTGATGAGAACTGGATTCAAATCCCTCTTTAATTACCCATGAACGTTAGAATCTCGGAAAATGATTTTCCTTTTTAAATATATCTCTTTGACAGTAAATTGATATAATATCTGCTGGACAAGACCATTCCAGGAGAACTCAGTGAGTTCATACATAAAACGAATGGCATTTTGCACAATTGAACAAAAAGGTCAGGATGTTACTATCATTTGAAGAACTTTCTTAATATATGGCTTTATTTATTTATTTATTTATTTATAGTATGTGGCTTTAGAAGAACCAGAACTAAGTCTTCTAAATTCCAGGAAACTGTAGAGTACACTAAATGTAAGGTTTATCTAATAAGTTAAATAACTTCTCTGGCGGATGATTTTTCAAGAAAAAAGAAATGAAAGTCGTGGACGTTATTCAGATGTCAGATGTTATGCCTTTCTCCCTCGTGGTAGAATCCACAGGCTGAAATGATTTCTTCTATCTCTAGTACGTTCATGTTCTCCTTTTTAATAGGACATCTTCAGAAGATCCACTCTGTAGTTGCTGAGCTAGTCCCCCTGAGCCTGTCCTATAATGTTGTTTACAGACACCTTTGGGTTTATCTTTCAGTAACATTGGTGAGATTAATCAGCAGGCTATAAAGTATCTCTGCCTGAGCTACAAGAATTCACTACAATCTCTTGATCATTATTATCTGCTGTAACCTCTGTTAGCTTTCACTGTTATTGTGGTTATTCTGTGAAAAATAACAAGTTCGCATGCTATTTAAAGTCCTTTTTTTCAAATCCAGAAGCTACTATTGATCACCTCCCAACTTTTCTTGATTAGTATATGTTGAAGATAGGAAGAGTTACATCTATTTCTCCTTATACTTAGTTGGAAAAATGCTGACCAGATAATGTTTTCTTTTGTTTTTGTTTCCCAGTTTTCCTCTCTTGCATTCCTAGTGTCCCTAATAAAATTTAAAAGACCAAAGTGACCACCCACTATACAGATGCTGTTAGCAGTCATGACTCTATTGCGAACAATTTCATTACCTTTATATATAATGGGTTTAATAAAATTCAATAATATCTAACATTTCAAATGTCTACTGGGCATTGTTATCAATTCATTGCCTATAGTATGACATTTAGCTTTTACATACGTATGTTCATTTCTAAATGAATTAAAAGTATCTGCATCAGGGCCAGGGATTTAGCTTAGTGGCATAAGCGCCTGCCCGGCAAGTGCGAGGTTATGAGTTCGATCCCTAGTACCAAAAAAAAAAAAGAAAGAAAGAAAAATACCTACATCATTTATATTAGAATATTATAGTAAATCCAAACTCAGTAAATTTCAGACAGCAATATCAGCTTTAAAAAATGCATAAAAATGAGGCAGCGATGATGATTCTCTTTCATTTTGGAAATTAGTTCTTGTCTGCAGTATTGAGAGGACAGTAACTATGAGATGTCACCCCCTCCTGGCAGGAAAGAATACTATGATTGTATTAGTTAACCTGTGGCTGCTGTAACAAATTAGGACAGCAGTGGTGGTTTGAAGCAATATAAATGTGTTACATCACAGTTCTGGAGGCCAAACATCTGAAATTGAGGGGCAACGCATTGCTCCCAGAAGTTCTGGGGGAAAACCTGTGTCTTCCACTCTCTGGCTTCCAGGAGTTTGAATTCCTTACTGGCTGAAGTGCTCCAGTCCTGGACTGCTGCTGCTTCTCTTTGTGTCTGTATCAGTATCTAATTTACCTCTGCCTCTCTTACAAGGACACTTGTGAAGGGTTTCAGGATCCATATTGATAGTTGGTGTGATCTCTTAGTATCAGAATCCTGAATCTAGTCTCATCTACACAGACTCTTTTTCCAAGTAACAACACAGTCACAGGTTCCTGGGATTAGGATGTGCGTGTTTTGAGAAGCATTGTCTGTTTAGTGTAAAACGAGTGGTGGTGGGAGACCTCTGCTGTGGGCAGGAGGAGATGAGTAATGGTAGCACCCAAAGCATGTCCTTACCATCAACGATCTCATCTGTCACTTTGTAAATAAGTGTTCGATTCAGAGAGTTGTCAAATGACTGCATTAGAAGAATCCCAGTGAGAAACACATGCATCCTAAGTTGGAGAAAATAAAGAGTTTAACCAAGGAGTTTTATAAAGGTGTGTGCAGAGCTGAGGAGCACCGCAAGATTTGCTGAAGTGCTCCAAGATTAGTGACAACACAGCTAGACCCGAAGGATCAAGAGAAAGTTCATCCTGAATGATAGCAGCTGTGGTCTTTCATAGAGGGTTAAGGAAAGCTGGGCGTAGTGGAACAAACACCAACCTCACTCTTTTCTGCCTGCAGTCTTCTATTTTCTATCTGTCCTTTCTTCTGTCTTCTGTCTGCTACTTTTCATTAGCTGAACCAAAAAGACCAGTAGACAAAGTAGCCTGCTTTTACAGTCCATTTTGGTCAGTCTGTCTAGGCTCATAGCAGGGTAGAGGAGGGTGGAGAAAGAGGGGGGTTAGAGAAAACCACTGGTCAGTCTCGCAGCTCATTAGTGTCCTGGATAGGTGCAGGATCTGAACTACTTTATTCCAAAATGTGTTGTAATTTCCACTGTATGCAATTTAATTTGATAAATGCTTACCAAATACATATAATGTTAATTTAAGACTTTCTCCATAACTGTCTAAGAAATGGCAAGAATATTTTTATATATATAACAAAATCAGACTAGGGTTAATTTTTAAAACCAGCAATCTTTTTAGGATAGCAATATAAACATGAACTTTACTAGGAGTCAGAATTAAAATACATGGAAGGATTTATATATGAGCCATACTGGAATAAACAATTAATAGGAGTTGGCAAATTATTAGGTTTCATGAAATAATAAATACTAGAAATGAAAGGTCAAAAATTTATCTAAGATTTTAAAATGGGTTTAGAAAATGTTTCAGCTTCTTACAAAGTTGGTAAAGTGTAGGAAGGAAGTTTATATGGAGATATTTACTTTGTGTTTTATGTTTAATATCCAGTATCTATGTCAAGATAACCAACAAGTTGTTTTCTTTTTTAGTTTTTTGCTTTTTGGCGGCACCAGGGATTGAACTCAGAGCCTCATGCCTGCCAGACAGGCGCTTAAGCCACTGATCCAAGCTCCCAGCCCTAGTTTTTTGAGACAGGGTTGCACTAGGTAGCTCAGGTCAGCGTTGCGATCACGTTGTAGCCCAAGCGAGCCTTGAACTCACAACGCTCCACCTACCTCAGTCTCCTGAGTGCTGGGATTAAAGGCGTGCGCCACCATGCCCAGCTACCAACAAGTATTTGAAAAAGGAGCTTGGTTTTTGGGATGGAAAAGAAGGGGAGAACATAATAAAATTTTTTTTCATTAGTTCATAAAACTGTATTGCCTCCTTCCTATGGGCCACATGTTCTCTAAGGATTTATTGATGAGCCAGTGAAAATGATCAAATAATGTTACTGGTTTCAGAGAAATCATTAGAGGTTCCAGATGTTTAAACAGGTAATTCAATAAAATAGTATAAACATTATACAAAAGGTATGCATGTATAAAGACCTGTTTTTTCCTGCTGAGAGGTGACAAATGAAATTATGAGATTGCACAAGTTTCTCAATATGGAATCAGTAGAATTCTTATTCTTATGTTTAGAAAAGAACAAATATTTTGGGTATGATGATAATGGATTTTAATTTTTATAAGCATTAAAATATTCACATTACTTCAAATTAGTTAAACCATTTTAAACCACCAAAAATTGGCAACTGATTCCACATGTTTTGACAGCTCTATAATATTTCTTAAAGTTAGCAAATATTTTTATGTCTTTCAGGTTAGAGCAAAACAGCAACACAATTGCAGGAGGTTACAGATTAAAGGCTTAGAGATAAAAGGACGGTACCATTTCCACATTTAAGGCGTGAAAGGGTAAAGCAATGCCAATAATGGTAATGAGAGTGAAGAATCAGAATAGAATAAAACACAAACATCAGCCGCAGAGGGATTTTGAGAAAGCAGGGTGGTGAGTGAGATAAAACAGTGCAGAAGGTCAGGACAACTTAAGAATAAGAATAAACGTGTTGACTTTTGTGAAAGGACATATCTGGTGACCTTTCAAGAGTAATTTGAATAGTAAGAAGGCAGGAGCATTGCAGAAACACCAGATGCCCAAGGAGCTAACAAGGATGAAATAGTCAAACCAGGAATGGTAAATGTTCTGAAAGATAGAGTGGGCAAAGTGGGGTGGACTTTCAGCTTTCATCTTTCATATATGGGACATTTTAAGTTTACTTGTAGATACAGTGAGGGTGCTAATAAAATAAAGTTACAGTAAAGAAAAACCAGGATAAATGATGATCTGATAGAAGCGTCTTCTGCTCATCACTGTAAGGTCCTGCTTGACCTGAATCTACCTGCGCTTTCAGTTTCATCTCACACATCCTACAGGCTTTGCTAAACCCCAGGTGCACGAGCTTTCCCAGAGCTTCCAAAATATGCCAGACTCTTCAATGTTGCCTTTCTTTGGTTGTTCTTTTCTCATATTGGCATATCTGAGTTCTTGGAAATCGGGTCTTAGAACACGTCCAGAATTATGCTTATCTAAAGTAGTTTTGCAAGCACCATATTCCTTAATATTATTTATAAATACTTACACATATGTTTTATATTTGTCTGTTTTTCCCATTTATTGGTTGCCTCTCTGAGTGAAATAAAACCTTCATGAAAATAAAGATGACATGATCAGTGTAATATTTATCATTATGCTAGGCATATACAGATCCTCGATAAATATTAGGAGAGTAAGATACAGCTAAAAGAATAGGAAAATTAAAAGAGGATGGAGAAAAATGCAATTTAACCAGGGGTCAGAGGAAGGGAGTAAACGCAGAGAACTGAATTCTGCTTCATGTCGAATTCTTCAGTAGGGTCTTCCTTGCAGAGTAGCGTTCGACAGTGACAAAATTTAATACACGGCTACTCAGTGGGTGAAAGATACAGAATGAAGATGGAAAACTGTTAACAGCAGAGATGCACAAGTAAATTATTATTTATTCTAGACATGAAGGAACAGATTCAGGTTTCATTTATTTTATTATCTGGTTACCATCTGTATCCAAATAGGGTTGTAAAACATTATTATGGGCCAGTAATTTTACTTCATTTTTCATCATTGGGCTGATCATTATCCTTTCCATGTCCCCACCACTGTCACCCCAGCAGCCTCTAGGGGTAATATTTTTTCCAGTATTCAGAGGTTGACCACTATTGCATTAAGCACAGTGTATGTCTACACTGATTATCTGTCTGTCCTTTCTCTCCAACCCTCCCCTTTTTATTTTCCTAATGCCTGATGCAAGGAGACTTTATTTTCAGTTGGAGGGTACTGAACCAATGGTCTGTATATACCATGATGCAGTGAAAAATTGACTGTTCAAAATTTAAAACAAAATAGGCCAGGAATATAGCTCAGCGGCACAGCACCTGCCCAGCACGCACAAGGTCCTGAGTTGGATTTCTGGTCATTAAATAAATGAATAAAATAGCCCATAAATTTTCTCTAGCCATATTTTCTTTTCTTACTAACCAATATGAGTGAGAAATCAAGTTTAAGTGGCAAGGTAAAAATATCTGATGGCTGGGAAGAATACCTTCATGTGAAAAATGATATCACTCACTTTTGTTATTGTACAGAAATGCCTAGCCTTCAGACAGAAATAGAGGCACGCATAGCATATGGCTGGAGACTAATGGTACCCATGCTTCAGAGCTTTTTGTCCACACCCTGGTAGTCTCTTGGTAGTTTAAAAAAAATGTCCTTATGCAAACCAGACCTCATTATAAAGAAAAATGTTGTAGCTTTAGAATTTTCGGTGTAGCATTCTTCTTGTATCTCCAATGAGAAAAATTTTTAATTCACCTGCAAAAAAAAAAAAAATTATAAAACAAATGGAAAACAAAGGGAGGAATAATTTTATTTCTGGAAAAACAGACGGTGCACCTCTCAAGTTGTACTTATTCCATTGGCCTTTTATGATATTTTCAAGTGACAGTAATGAAGATCAAAAATTGCCTCTGTAGGCCCCACACAGAGATAAGCAACAGAAGCCACTATTAATCTTAACGGAGTAATTTATTGAAACCAAACACTCCATGATTAAAATATTGGGATTTTTTTTCCCTTTCCATCCCACTCATCACCCTAAATGAATCCACATTCCCTTTTCTTTATCTATTCCCCTATCCTCCAGAAAGCCATCTGCTATTTCCTTTATGAAAAAATAAAACCTACAATTAGTGTCTTGTACTTCTTTTCTTTCTCTGTAAAAGGGAACTATTATGCAAATACTCTGCAATTTAGTTTCAAACACTCTTTGTAGTGTGATGAGCAATTTTCCTTCATACAAACCCAGCTTTTTTGCCAGGACTTACTAATAGATTTTTTTTTTAAAAAATAGAACTTTCACTTTTCGCATGAGAAGTCCTCTAACATAAACTGCATATTTAGAATGAGATTATTATTATTCTTTGTATTGTAGAGGGTAAAACGAATCATTTAATATGAGGCATCCTCAAAAAGAAGACTGAAATAACTTCAAAATCTTACTTCTACCTTGAATGTCATTATTCTCTTTACCTGAGGAAATGGCCTGTACAAAATACCAGTCTCAGTAGATCACAGAAAGATTTTTTTCCTCTGAAAGTGTAACATAAGGGATGACAGTTTATCTGTAAGTGCAAATTTGTTGTTTGATTTTAGTTGCTCTTCAGACACTGAAGTGTAATTTGACCCAGTTCATTCAGGGATGGCTAATGTGATATGTTTGAAGCTACCTTATTAACAAGATAAACATCTACCTTCTGAAGAGCTGATGGAGCTGAAGTGAAAATTACAATATCATAAGAAATAACTACACTCTTAAGACTGATCCTGCAGTATCTTCATTTCACATCTGAGAATGTCCGCCTCTTTCTACTGCTTCCCAGAGATCAAAGAACTGTTTGAGAAGGATCCCAAAGCTGTTCAGCAGTGGAGCATGGAGACACGTATTTGGTCAAGACTGGCCAAGGTTCTTAAGGCTTTTTCCTTCCTACAGTGGCTTCCCCTCAGACTTGCTATACAAGCAGATTCCTAAGTTCCCTTTCCGGATCTTCTGGCCTGCATGTGAACTACCCTTGTGAGACAGTGATCCTATGCACAGGAAAACCCCACAGCTACCAAGTGAGACCCAGAACACAATCTGCATAAACTTAACTCAACTGCATATCTAACATTTAATATCTAATCAAATGTCTAACAGCGCATAATAATGATAATTATCTTGACTAGATACTTTGCTCATTTGTTGGTGTGTGTGTGTGTCTTTCGCGTGTGTGTATTATAATTTAGTGAAGGAAGCACTGTGCAGACAATGAAGTGTTTAATGTTCGATTAAATAAGAAGTAACATAAGTTGGCTGATGCTGCTAACATTCATCTCTACTAACCTTATAACCACATGGCTTTGCTTTCTTTCAAATGTTTCCTGAAGTATACAACAAGTGACACCACGATGCTTTTACCTCCTGAGGCAGATGGAGCCGCAGTGGCTCTGTGACTCACCTGTTCCCCAAGACAGCTGGGTAGAGGACCCTAAAGGACCCATTTGACTTGGAAGTCGTCTCCAAATCAATGGTTCCAGCTTTTGCCACAAAGGTTCAGAAGCAAAGCAACCTCTGAAACACAGTGACCCCAGGTGACCGGGAGGTTTTTCTCCTCTTTGGCCTTGTGTCACTCCTTTCTATGCCAACAGGGCTGTCTTCTTCCTGGCTCCATAAGTAAGATGAGCCCTCACATGAAACCCCGGCTGAATCCTGGAAATCTGTGTTCTCCATCACACACACCCCATTCCCGTGACTGGTAACCTTTAGGCACCACTAAAACAGTCGCAGAGGTTAAAAATAGATACCACCCTCTCAAGTAGCTTGAATAATAAAAGTCAAACACTTTTACATGGCGAATGTTGAAAAACTGAACCCTGGATGCTCTTCTCTCCTTCGCCACTCCCATTTTCTACTTTGCCTTCCCAGAGAGCTTTCAGCATTTTGGAAATTGTTTCCGTTACTTAAATCCATATATGTAAACAATCGGCTTATGCTGTCAACTCTTAATTCCTCAGGTTTATGCATCATCCATTAGTTCTCTGAGCGATGCACTTTCAAATCCTCCCCATTCCCAGATGCAGACGCCTCCCTCTCTTCCCCTTGTCTGCCAGGATACTCCTGCCATTTCTGCTTCAGCAGTATGTGCTGTTTGCATTGTTATGATTATCTAACTATTTTCCACTGCGCTGTGTAACGCATGTTTTCTTTTCTGATACACATCTTTGTTTCACCTCAAACTAATTTCTTCTTTCTACCTCAGCTTAGTTTTCTAAGTATCTGTCACTATTTTGACCTTCAACTGCTGGTAGAAAATAAATACCCTTTTAATTTGAACTCCTGAGGTATTGGGTCAGTTCTCTCTTCTTGTGGTACCCTCTCCAGAGCCTTGTGTCCGGCTCGGATCCGGGCTGGCTCCTCTGTCCGTATGTTGTATAGCGTTTAGTCTGGAAAATTCCTCTGCCATCATTCTGGATTTCTATAGCTCATGTAAGGTCCTTGTTTTCTCTAGTACATCCTTTTAAATCCTTCCTCCCTGTTTTTCAGTGAGCATACCCAGCAGAGAAGGAAAGCAGGGATTTTTTTTTCTTTTTTTCTTTAAGAGTTTTGTTATGTCCAAACATGTCTGTCACATCCACTTACTTAGTCAAAATTTTGATGTGTGTAAATTTTTTTGATGTGTGTAAATTTTAAAGTTTTATTAAAGCTGTTAGAATTTTGATGTCATGGACCCATTTGAGAAAAGGAATGAGGAAATAGTCTGTGTTTTTATCATATAAAATTTACATAACATCTTTTTCCCTAGAATACTTGTATTTCCATTGCTCCTGATAGTCAAAACCCACAATACTTTCAGTTGGGCTGTCCAAAGTTAGAAAAGGATATCTGTGAACTGTTAGTTTCCTAAGTGTACTTTGAGACAATTCTGAATTTGGTCCACCCCCCACATTCAGAAGTTTGTGTGATAATACTCTTAGACTTTGGTGATGTGCATTTATGGATTGCTTCTCAAGTTTCTTCCTCCTGTTGAGTCAGACTTTGGATATTTTATTGTTTGCTGGGTCATTACCATGAGTAAGCCACTTGTTTTTTTAACTATACTATTTTATTGCCTTCCTCTAGGATTGCTTTGTATCAATTCCTTTTTTGTTAATGTAGTGGAATTGAGAAGGGATGGAAATTATTTGTATACAGTATTCAATCTGTCATGCCATTTTAAGCAAATTCAATATAGCTTAACTTTCTTAGTCTAAAAAATTTTAAAACTAGAGCAATGTTCAAGAATAATACAATGAATATCAAAGAATATTCTGTGCCCTGATATAAACTGGTAACAAATTGCCATGTGTGCCATTCCCATATATGTATCTATGTGCATGTATTTGTGTGCACATACATAAACATAGATATACATGTATTTATTCTCTCTTTCTGTCTGTCTGTCTCTCTGGCAAATCATTTGAATGTGATTTGCAGATACAAAATACTTAATTCATAAATATTTCAGAATCTTTAAAGATCAAAGAACATTCTCCTGCATGTCTATAATATCATTATCATTTTTAAATATTTAGCATTGTTGTATGACATAATATATACTCCTTACCCCATGTCCTTAAGTGTCCCAGTAAAGTTCTATACAGGGATATATACAATTTTTAGTTTTATCAAACTGTCAGAATTTTGATGTCACAGATCCATTTGGGAGAAGGAATACCTACAGATAGAGGCAAATACCTGTCATCTATAAGTTTCCTAAGTATACTTTGAAGCAATTCTTCTAAAATCAGTCCATCCCCTATATAGTGTGGGATTCTTTTTCAATCTAGGAGCCAAACACCCAAAGCCGCCTTAAATCTGTAATGAATTTTAATTTGTACATTGCATCCTTTTTAACCCTCTCATAATATTTATATTTTCACTGCGTTGAGGCCAGTTTCATTTCAGAATGTCCTAAAATGCAGATTTGTTTGACTGATTTCTTAGGAGTAGACTTACATTAAATATTATTGACAAGAATATTACATAGGTGATTCTACGTTCCTTTATAAAGAACAAATTTTACTATTGCTTTCACAAGACTCTAACTTTATTTTTATAATATTAAAGCACATATCAAACCATAACAATGTGAATTAAAGTATTCTTTATGGTAATATTTACTTCAGACTTTAATAAGGGCATATTATAACTTTAAGTTGAAGGCTAACTTTAGGTTGTACTGACTAACCATTATAGTTCTGCCTTTTATTACCATTAGTAAGATAATAATAAAGGAATTAGAACTTGGTTCTCTTACTTTATGAAATCAGGAAACTGGAGTAGATAATTTTCTGTAGTGCAAGCTAACTCTCAAGTATTATGAATCTATGAATAAAATATCACTTGCAATTTTGAAAATGAATTAAATTTGAGTAAAATTATGAAGAAAAATGTCTTATGAAAATATATGTTCTTCTATATAAATGACAATGGGTATATTGCAAGTAATTGTTTGCATTTTTACACCTTATGCATTAAACCTTCATCTGCTTTTCAACTCTACATTAATAATGAATTGAATTTGGGTAACCTTTCTCTAGTTGCAAATAACTGGTTTTGTATGGATCATGGTACTCTAGAACCAAGATCAAAAGTTAAAATTCATGGCACAACTTAAGATTTATTTCAATATACTTGGCAAATAAAATATAATAGTGTTCATACTAAAAAAAAATATTGGTGTTAATTCTACAGATGTTCTAGAGCTGCTTGCATTTGGTAAGTGTATAGACTTTGCGTTTCATGTAATTCCATTGAAGTAAATCATTTTAAGGATATTTTAAGTTACAAAAATGTCTCTTTCGATAATTCCATTGAGTATGTTTTCGAAATCACTATCAGCACTATCTGTACATTGCAGGAGACTATAATTATAAGGAACTCTGAGCTGAATGATGGTATCACCTTTTTGTCACAGGAAGCTCTGATCATGGCAAGCATGGATCACCCACATCTAGTTCGCTTACTGGGTGTGTGCCTGAGCCCAACCATCCAGCTGGTTACGCAGCTGATGCCCCATGGTTGCCTGCTGGATTATGTCCACGAGCACAAGGATAACATTGGATCCCAGCTGCTGCTGAACTGGTGTGTACAGATCGCTAAGGTAAGTGCCATCGCTTCCTGGGGAAGTGACAATTCCTGGTTTGTTATCTCTTAACCTGGAACAGTTTGGATATTCAAAGCCTGTCAAGTCTTTCCACCTGTTTAAGCCAAATAAATTATGTTTGCTATATTGAAAGACACATAAGGAGGTACTTACATCAAGTCACAGATTGAACACATGATGTGTTTATATATTTTTAGGCTGTCATACTGCACCATCCACATTATACGTACTAGATGCTGAAACAAATAGCTTACAAGTCAAAGGGAATAACTGTCGTACTGGATTTGTTTGACTTTTTGTTTGATTCAGTACAGTCAAGTTAGTAAACAAAACCAAGAAAGAAAAGGTTGAATGTCAGAATTGTTCCATTTTTAGAAAATTTTATTAAAATGCCCTATAGAATTCCCAGCATTGTAAATGCTCAAAATCAAAATAACTTCCTGAGTTTTTGGTTTTGAATTGGCGATTGTTTTTAATTGATTTGCTCTGACACTAGGACTTGGGGTTGTGACAGACGTAAGGAAGGTGGTCTTGGTGATGTAGGAGGTGGCGCTGTGGTATCCCGGAGAGTCATACTCCCCTCTAGAAACTGTGGTTTGGAAAATATTACCAAAGAAACCTGTTATTTCCATTGTGCAACAGGGGCTAAAATGTTAGATTGAATTCTCCAATATAAATCTTAGCTCAAAGTTTTGAAGCCCTCTGAGGGCTAAGCGAACCATTCATATTGTGCAGTCCACCAGTGTGTGACTTCTGGTATGCATTATATTCAGAGAAGCCCTTGTTTGATTATCTATACCAGTGGTCGCAAACCTTTTAGAGCTTTCAATAACAAACACCCTGCTGCAGCATGTGTGCCGTAGCTCACTGCCAGTGATCTACACTAAGTATCTTTTGTTTTGTTTTATTTTTTGAGGTGGAGTCTCACTTTGTAGTTGTGACTAGCCTTAAACTCGCTATGTAGCTCAGGCTGGCATCCAACTCACAGTGGTCCTCCTGCTTCAGCCTCCAAAGTTCTGGGATTATAGCACACACCACTATACCCAGCCAAGATATCTTTATGGAAACTTCACCCTCTACAAAAACAGAGATATGATGAGTTTTAATTCACTATATGAACTTAGCTAAATCAAAAATATGACCTGGTATTCTACAAATTTTCTGGATATATTCATCTTTACAGTGTACAAAATAGATGTCAAAATATCGTTAGCAGTTTTGCCTTTTCATAATCTAATAATGAATGAATGTGCATTATCAGAAGACAAAATTTAACATCATTCTTAAAATACAAGCCTCCCAAGTTACCTGACGGATAAGTGGAGTTTAGCAGAATGTCCTGAAAGCTCCAGGAAGCTTCTTTACAGACTCTGTTATGATTTTGTTCCTGTTGTGTGATAAACTCACAACTTTATGGGTTCTTTAAGGCAATGAAGTTTGAACTATAATTTTTAAGACTCTTATTTATGTCAGAACTTCTATAATTTATAAAATGAGCTCAGTGGGCTAGAAAATTTCTCAAATCATCCTAGGATTATACACAAAAAGAAAGCTAAGCTCCAAATTTCTTAACTTTATATGTCTTGCTGTACTCTTCACAACTTAGGTTTGTCCTTAGGGATTTATGGCAATAATATGACATTTATACAGCACTACATACTCTAATAACAGAAATTATTTTGAGTTCCCTGAATAATCAGGCTGTTTTCTACCTTCTTGTCTTTTCAAATGCCAGCTTCTCTGTTTAGAAGTCTCTCCTCACAGCTTTCTAATTCTCGCATGATCTTATCCATTTATTCACATTGACTGGGTTTCCTCCCTTTGTGTAGAGGTTTCCTACAGCAG
>RJWM01038106.1:0-16943 GCA_004363535.1 Dasyprocta punctata | reverse complement strand
TGTGCTCACGTTGTAAAGGAGATTTCTGATTCTTTTATTTACTATTAATGTATCCTGGCCCGGTGGACTTGACCATACAGGTACATTTGGCTGCAGTCCCAGCAGACAGGAAGGGAATTCTTGTGGGAAATCATAGGAGTTGGTGTGATTTAGATGGGACAGAGAAATCCCTGTCTGCTTCTGAGGAAGGGCATAGAGGGTGTGGTCAGGTGATATACAGGGGTGGCCAGACCCACCTTGTGGACAAATTCAGTAGGGGACAGTCTGGGCCAGGGACTGAATGGGCTATATCAGCAGAACAATACTGAGGTTCTGTGAGCTGGGGAGAGCCAGGGGAGAGCTGACTCAGCAGCATAGCCCCAGCCTGACAGGTTGAGAGAACAGTTCACAGGGTATGAGATCTTGACACAGCCATAAAAACCATTAGGAAATCCTCTCAAACCTTGAGCTGCTTTCTAAGTAACATCTACAAAAGGGGTGGAATAACTAAGGCAGCAGAGCAAGATCTCCATTTTGCAAGCATATTGTTTTTTAACAAATAGAGATAATATTTTAACTAAATCAGTTCCTTAAATATTTATAGGAATTATTCTTCAAAGATGAATACCTAAAAGTACAAAGGGCATAATATTAAAGATCTAGCCAACATAGTAGAAAAAGGAGTCAGGAGAAATCCCAGAGTACGTCATAAGAGGAAGGCACACGATTTAGAATGTGCAGGTCATGAAAAGGCACTGACTGTTTAAAACAAGCCACATACTTTTCTTTTGAACAACAGTGACAGAAATCATAATCACTTTATTTTTTATTTGAATGTATTTGCTATTGATCACAATTGCATTTTAATCATGTTTTGCTTCTCCTTTCCTTTTCCTCCTTCCCCATTCCTCAAAGTCTACTTTCCTGTTTCCTATGGCCTCTGTCCCTCTTATTTTGCTCTTTAAATGATTTATATTTTTGGTTTCTCATATAAGAAAAACATGTGATCTTTAGCCTTCTTGTCTATTTATTTCACCAAACAAGACACGTATTCGTCTCTGTATAATAAGGCAAAGATGTGATGTGCCAGCTCAACTAAACATACAGGTATGAGGGCCTTTGAGCCTTGTTCTGCCCCACATCCATTCCTCCACTCCACCTTCCTCCCCCTCCTTGTCCATATTGAAGCAGCATCCCCAGGATGAGAATGTTGCTGGGGGAAAATGTAAGTGATGGGGGAGAGCTTTTAAGCAAGGCTGGTAAATGTTCTGGAACATTGATTCTTCTGGAAAAAAATTGTTACATAAATCCCACAGGTGGAGAGAGGAAGAAGAAAAGATGAGTGACTTGAAGAGGGAATAACTGACAACTTATGCAGACATTTTTACTGTTAAAAATCCAGATAAGTGGTGATGTAACCATGCTGCAGTTCATTTACACATTGGGTCTAATAGGAGCCTCTTGAGGGTCACCAGGGCTATGGGGGCTTTGACTGATCCATCTACTATAATTGCCAAGTAAAACAGGGAGGATATGGAGAAGGAAAGGGAGAGGGAGAGAGAGAGGAAGGGAGAGTGAGAGAAAGAGATAGAGGGAGAAAGTCAGCCAACCAACTACAGCATTGATGGTTGTGAATTAGAACCATGTGACCCTCTGGGCAGCAACGGGCACTTTGTTGCTGCTGCCCACTGTTGGGCTTTTGGAATTCACCCATCATCAACTGCTTCCTTTCCACTGGACTGGACACAAAACAGGTTCAGAAAAGAATTAACTGCCCACCCAGACTGAAAGTCCTGGAAGTTACTGCTTATCTGGACAGTAGCTTTTGATGAGGCAGCTGAAGCTGTTTCATTTGTTTGCATATTTTTTCTAAAGAAATTGTGTTGTCCATGCTTTTAGGAAAGATGAGATTTGGTGAAAACCCAAATGTGACAGGTGTTTTTTTGTGTGTGTTCAGCTAGGATAATTTGTTTTGTGAAGTGGCTCAGAAATATAATAAAATGACCTTGATTCAACTTTCAAACTAAATATTTACAATTTGAAGTAATTAGGAGTTAGGAGAATCACAGTGGGTACTTTTGCAGATGTATTTCAAGAAAATTTATTATCATGGGCTCATTGACATTTACTGAACTCTGTTAGCCCAGTTGCAAATAGTAACCTAATCTTACTCTGCTGATTGAAAAACAAAGGCTGAAAGAGGGTAAATTACCTGCTCTGGACTGTGGCTGGCTTAGTAGCATAGTTAGAACAGAAAGAGGCTGGTCTGCTCGTAGGGATCTGACCTTGGAGGTTTAGCAGAAGATACATTGGAAATGCCAACCTGTTTGCCATGATTGTTTACCTGAGGAAATCTGTGACTTTAAGGTCATGATGATGCTTTCGCAAATAATATTTACCAGATTATTTATTCATGGGTTATAGATTATTCACAGATTGTAATTATGAATGAAACCCTTGGAGCTGATCACGTCATGCTGTGGTGACTGGCATTACATAAGTGTGGGTGATGATACGATAAACACGAGCAGTTTTGTCAACAGCAGAGAATACTTTCAAAGTTGAACCAATAGTGCAGACAGCTTCTAGAAATTAGATGATCTGTTGATCCTCTACTGTAGGCCTTTGTATATGTATATAAGGGAAGTGTGAGAACATAGTCAGGAAAGGACATAAAGCAGAGTGGCCTATAGAGAACTGATTTCTCATTTGTAATTGGATTAACCAACTGTACTATGAGCTACAGAATTTGAGAGAGAACAGAAGCTGGCATGTGGACATTCTGCATATGGAAACGCTTCACCATGCAATTTGAATGTTCTGTTGAAGTTTTTCTATCGTATCTAAGGCCTTTACTGTGCCCTCTGACCCATTCAGAGAAAACCAGCATGCGTTATCAACTCAATGATAATTTTATCTTACTGTAACAGACAAACAAATATATTGGCACAATACCTCACAGGCGTGTTTTGTTAGAAAAATGAAGCCCGTCTATGCCGCAGCCTCTGGGTAGTGCTTCTTTCTTCTCTTTTGTTCTGGGGAATTGACCTGCTTTGTACTCTCTAACTTTCAGCAAAAAGCAATTTTGTAAATGGTGCCCTCAAATGCTCTGATGAAGTTATAACTGATGAAGGTACCGAGATGAAGACGCTGCAGTGAAAAATGGGGCACATCAAAGAAAACTGATTAGTAACCATAAAATGGGGACAAGGCAGAATAAAGTGAAGTGTGTGTTACAGGCTGTCAGGTGCCCACTTCGCAGTTTGTCCACAGCCTGAGGGAACGATGTCTTGTCAGAAGTGTGTGTGGATGCTAGTCTGTCAATGCTTACTCAATGTCAAATTGTACCAGAGGGTTTAGTCTCCTTTTGGACTTCAACAGCCAACTCTCTGCTCTATGATGTCTCTTTTGGCCAAATAAACTTTAATTTAAAAATTCTTGTCCTTTTTTTTTTAGTGTCTCTTTCCTCAGTGGAACTGGGAACTGGGAATTTTAAAGCCACATGTATTGTTTACCTCTTTCAAAAGCAACCTAATGCAGGTTTTTATATAAAATTCCTATCACCTCCTAGAAAACATAATCTGGCACACAGTTTCTCTCTTTGTCATTCATGGAAGACTACTGCTTTACCCTTTCCTTTTGTGGATTCTTCATAGATGCTATGTGCCAGCCATCGGCACCATTTCCCTCTTTCTTCACACCCATTTCTTTTATCCTTCCTCAGAATATTAAACTTTCTCAAAGATCTATTACCTCACATACCTTAATAATTTATTAATATATAAGAAATTTTTTCAGACAATAATTTGTATGAAATAACCTGCAAATCTTCCCATGACAAGATAGCTGGAAATTCTAGATGAACAATTTTATTTAAATTCCTCTTTAAACTGGGCGTGGGTGTGGTAGGTAGGTGGAGTGTTGTGAGTTCGAAGCCAGCTTGGGCTACAACGTGAGCAAGGCTGGCCTGAACTACATAGTGCGACCCTGCCTCAAAAACTAGGGCTGAAAGTTTGGCTCAGTGGCTTAAGCACCTGCTTTGTAGGTGCCAGGTTGTGAGTTTGATCCCTGATGCAAAAAAAAAAAAAAAAGATTTAAAAATTCCTCTTTAAATGCAAAGATGAGTTCATAAAGCACAATTTCTGAAGACAGAGTAAATGGACAACCATATTTTACACACAGTAGCAGCTATTGCTCTTTGTGTGTGTGCATATGTGTGTGTGTATGTGTGTGTGTGTGTGTGTAGGGACTTGGTATGGGTAGTCGACATAAGCTGGAGACTGAGTAACAGCATGGAAGAACAGATGACAAGGCTGGGATTCTACAAGAGGCAGAAATTAGTAATGAGATGAAAGTGGAGCTCTTGAAAGGCAACCCTCTCAATAAAACAGTGGCTACAAAGTAAAGTCACTCACACACAGGGGGAACCATGTGGAAATTTTTCTACCTAAGCCTGATTGCTTCAGGACAGTGTTTCCTCTGCAGAATTTTTATTGTAAGAGATTCATTGTCAAATAGGTTGTGATTCAAATGTATACTACTCTGTATGATACATAAACTTAAAAGCTGAGAATCAGCATGGTGAGTGGTATAGATCAGTGAAAAGCAGACACATAGCTCAGACCAAAGAGAGTTCCCATAGAAATAATCTAAAAATGAGCTCTCCACTTAAAGTTTACATAGTGTTCAAGGAAATAATGCATTCTGAGCTAGAATCAGCAAAGTCAGATGTCACATTCATCTGTTAAATTTTGAAAAGACATTAAGTGTTTAAAAGAATAAATGCAGTATCAGAAACCACACATAGCCTCTATAAATTGCAAATGTAAACATTGAAATAATAATGAAGTAAGCATATTAAATAGGATGTTAGATACAGTTAAAAAGTCAATTAGTGATCTGGAAGATCAATCTGAAAAAAACATTTTCGATGCAACTCAGATAAAATTATGGATGGTATAAAGTTGAGGTAAAAAGGCAAAAAATACACTGTTATACTCTACCATTCTTTTTTTGTTTTTGCTTTTTGTTTGTGGCACCGGGGATCAAACTCACAAGCTCATGCCTGCCAGACAGGTGCTTAAGCCACTGAGCCAAACTTTCAGCCCTAGTTTTTTGAGTCAGGGTCGCACTATGTAGCTCAGGCTGGCCTTACGTTCATGCTGTACCCCAAGTTGGCCTTGAACTCACAACACTCCACGTATCTCTGCCTCCCGAGTACTGGGATTAAAGGTGTGCGCCACCATGCCCAGCTATACTCTAACATGTATGAGATATGATTAAAAAGATGGTGAATATTTAAATTTTTAAAAATTATTACAGTATAATAAACACTAATATTCATCTTTCTCAAAACATTTCCCCTTGCTTGCAATATCTCATCATTCTTGCCACTTTCTGAAGTGTTTATGGAAATCTTCTTTATGAGCGTCTTTAGTTGTGTTGTTTTGTCTGCCCTGATATTCTAAATCGATTCAAAATGTTTGCCTTTCATCATCATTTGACTTTGGGGAAGAGCCAGAAGTTGCATATGGCCAGAATTGGCAAGTAAGTTGGATGAGGACACACCATAATATTTTAATGAGTTTGCCTCACCACTGGCTGTCACTCAGCAGTAGTGTTATATGCATTTTTTAATCACACCTCATAAAGACACAAAAGAGGACTACCAGAACTGCTTCAGAGAGTGACAAAAATGATGAGATTAGTGTGTTTGAAGTGAGATCAAGTATTTTGAGGGTGTGAAATAGCAATACATCTTTTACTGTAATAATTTTTCATTTAAATATACACCATAGTTTCTAATCAGTCCTCAATTACCTAATGTGAGTTGCAATAAGAGGAAATAGAGTAGTAGAATTCTTCTTGAAATAAATGATTTCATATATTTTTTCTTTGCTTGTTCATCCATGCATCCTGCATTCGTCCCTTCTTCTGTCCCCTATATCATTGCTTTTATCTTTTGCATTGTGTAATGTGCTGTGTACAGCTGTGGACAAAAATATTCCCAAAGCATTTAGTCTACACACTATTAAATTGGTTGAGCCATGAGAAATGACAGAACTCCGGGTTTTGCCATGTAGTTTGCCCAGTACAAACACTTCTTACTCTGGGTCTTCCTCAAATTAGGTGAGTTTCAGTTCACCAAAGAAGAAATTGCCTTGTAAACATAGTATAAATACCTTCCAAAATGCAAAGTTCTTGCCAAGGATGGTGCATAAAAGATACTGTAATTTATTTTTCATTTTGTGTAGAATATGCTGAATTGAGCCAGGCTACTGGTCTGACAAAAACTTCACTGAGCTGTGAGATGGCTTTAACAGTGTAACATTGTTCCTGTCTTCTGGTGAGTCAAGATCTTGAGCCTTTAAGAAACTGTCCCCTTTTTGCTCTTTAGGTTATATCATTATCATCTTTGTGATGGACCAGTGAGATAGCTTGTGTAACAGGAAATGGTCAAAATCTCTCCTAACTAAATTGTGGCACAGAACTGGGAAATCTGTATATCCTGAGGTAGAATAACAAATATGTATTATTCTTTCTTATAGGGAAGACTAATTATTCTTGATGTTTTTTGCTTGTTGGCATTAAAGAACACCCCTCGTTGGTAAATAACTGGCTACATGGTGTTATTACTATAATAAATTATTCCATTAAGAAGAGTACAACTGGAACAGCCACTTTTATTGGGGTCATCAACTAACTCAGCTTATGAAAATTCACTATTGCTTACTGACAGTGAATGATCTTTTGCACCAATAAATTAGAGAATTACAATGAGCACGTTGGAATTACCACTCTGGATTTTCCAGTTTTTGATAGGCACAGTAGTCTCTGTGCTTCTCTTGACGGTGCAGTATTGTTCTTGACTTATTCTTCTGTACAGAGAGATAACAGGATCTGCTTGGACTTATTTTTCTATAGCTGTTGCTCTATGAGTTGGTAATTTAATATGCATTTTCTCCAACTACTGAAATGTATTCAAACATTATGGTTAGAGCCATGGAAATAACCATGTAATGGATTCAAGCTCATACATAGCCAATTACAGGAGCAACTCAGATGAAAATTCTTTTCATAGCATATAGCTCTGGAATATAATGGATTGAATACTTACATGTGTTTGTATAGAGATGTGTCTTCTCATTGGGAGATAAAAACTATATATTCTACAAACCCTAGTTTGGATGCTTTTATTTAATTATTTTATTTATACATAAAGCATAAAAGAAGACATGTTAATGAGGTATCATGTAATGTTTCAATACATATATACATTTACAATGGTTAAATCAGATTAATTGTATTTGTCTCTCCAAACACTTATCATTTCCTTATGGTGAAAACTCAAGATGCAACATAATTGGTATGTTTGAGAGATTCGAAGAAAGTACAAAAGATCTCCAAAGAGCCAAGAGAAAAGGAAAGAAGGAAGGAAGAGAAAAGGAAAGAAAAAGAGTGAATGAGGACTTGATATGCAATGCATATATAGGAGAGGTGGAATTTCAAGAAAAGGCAGTAACCAAATTGTCACTGTTATCAAGAAATTGTGAGTGAGAAATTGCTAAACCTTAGGAACCTAAAAGGTGACTTTAATCACAGTTGGGTCGCTCATGTCAGAGGGAAACCAAATCCTCTTTGGTGATGGTATTTTCATTTTGCCTTCTCTGTTTTGCACTGATCAAAATCAACAAAATATGAGCTTACAAGCAAAGATTATCAAACTTGCATGGGATATAAATTACATATATGAGAGCTGTATAGGTAACCTATTACATGTTTAGATTCCCAAAGACTTCAGACCCAGGAATTATAAAATTCAGTTCCATAAGGTGTAGAAATAAAATAACATTTATGAAATATTTAAAGAGATAGAAGACACGAAGCAAAAATGTACAAGCAACATGACACTATTTTAAATAATCAGGAAAAATAATAAAGTACTAACTGTACTATTTAGAAGTGAAAGATGTAGCTGAAAAACAAATGAAGGGGTTGAAGTGTATAATAGATGGAAGAGAAAAGAAACAAGTTAACTGGAAAACAGGCCCAAAGAAACTAACATAGAGAATTAGGAGTTGTAAAATATGAAGAAGGTGTTAAGACATGTGGGGGACAGAAAGAGAAATTCTAATACCATGTTGCAAGCGCTTCACCTGCTAATTTGCTAGGAATTTAGACTCAACCTCACTACTAACCTCTTCAATAAGGATCTGTAATGGTTAATAAACTCCTCAGGTGACAATCTGCCCCCAAAGTTTTTAAAAGAACCAAGGGAATAAGTTAATAGTTAACAGAAAATAAAGAGAACAGAGAAGCAGCAATATTTGAAGAAGTGAGATTATGCATCTTGCAGAATTAATGGAAGACCTGAATCTGTTTTTAGCAACCAGAACAAATCAAAGTAAATTTATACCAGGAAAGATTGAAATGAAACTACAAAATACCCCAAACCATAAAGAAACCCTAACATTACCTAGAAGGTAAGGACGGCCTGTTGATGACTGATCAGCACTGGAGCAGTGACTTCAACAGCAGCAGAAGACACAGGAACTACATCTGAAGAAATAACCTTTGTAGACACCGAAACTAACTCTTAAGAAGATCAAACAAAATAAAGGCATTTTCAGGCAATCAAAAGCAGATCTATACTTAGCTTCTCAAGGATGTAGTTAAGGAAGAAGAAAGGTTATTCTGAAAGGAAGGTCGAATGCAAGAAGGAATGGTGAACAAAGAAACTGAAACTCTTGAAAATAAGCTTAACAAACTATTTGTGTAAAATGATGTTGAATTTGTAAGAGTATTAATTAAAGGGCAGAATTAAAATACATGACTAATATTGTACAAATTGGAAAGAATAATTAAACTTAGCACTGAAGTGTTTTAAATCCTTTATCATCTAGGAGAAGGTCAGTATGTTAACTAGGGACTGCTGCATTGTGCTATATCTTCATAGTAAAATTTCAAAAATAGTCTCTAAAATAATAGATAAAATTGCACAAATTTTTGTTTTTCAAAACAAATTGTTTGTATCAATTTAGTGTAGAATCAAAATATTATAGTAGTTGAGATCCACCATCATCCATCTAAAACATATAAGAGAAGATTGTTTTTCACAGCTGGAAATTTTACCGTGTTTGTTTGTTTGTTTGTTTTTGAGACAGTCTTGCTGCATAGTCCAGGCTGGCCTCAAACTCACTATGTAGCACAGGCTAGACTCAAACTCATTGTGATCCTCCTGCCTCAGCCTCGTGAATGCTGGGATTGCAGGCATGTGCCACCATGCCTGACTAAAAATGAAAACTGGGAATCAATCTTCCTGACCTTAGTTAGGCAATGTTTTCTTCCATATAACACCAAAATCATAGGTAACAAGAGAAAATTCAGATACATTGGAATGTATCAACATTAAAAATTTTGTACTTCAAAGGACAAAATAAAGAGAATGACCCATGAATTTCCACAGAATCGGAGAAAATAAATTCAGCACATATATATATATATATTATATATGTATGTTTTATATACTATATATACATTGTGTATATTATATATATGAGTTGTCAGAATCCAAAATATATAATTAACTCTTACAATTTAATAATAATAAAATAATAGCCCAGTTTAAGAAATAAGAAAAGATTTGCACAGATGTTTCTCTCAAGAATATATATACAAGTGTCCAAAAAGCACATACATCTAGTCACTGGAGAAATACATATCAAAACTATACGCTTCATACCCAATAAGATGGCTGTAATGAAAAGGATGATGAGGATGTAGAAATCGAAACCCTCATTTGTTTCTGATGAAACATACAATGATATGGTTGCTGTATTTAAGAACAGTGGCACTGCCTCACAAAGTTAACCACAGAGTTATCATATGACCTAACAATTCGACTCTTACACACTTACTCAAGAGCATTAAAACGTATGTCCACACAAAACCTTGTTCATGAATGCTCAGAGCAGTGTTGCTGCACAGTCTAAATGCAAGAACAGCTTAAATCCCCATCAGTTGATGGATGAACAAAATATGGTTGTATTCATGTAATGAAGTAACATTTGGCCATGAAAAAGAGTTAATATTCATATATGCTATAATGCAGATGAACACTGAGAAAACTTTATGCAAAATTAGAACACTCAGATCAAAAGACTATATATTCTATGATTCTATTTATGCAAAATACCCAGATTAGACAAATCTGTACAGACAGAAAGTAGACTAAGGATTTCTGTGGCTGGAGGTAGGGGAAAATGAACAGTGACCACTAATGAGTGTAAGATTTTTAGGGGGAGTGATGAAAATGTTCCATAAGTAGATAATACTGACTGTTGCACAAATTCATAAATGTCAAAAATCATTTAATGGTATACTTTAAAAGTGAGCTTTATGTAATGTGAATTATATCTCAACAATAATTATAAAATAAAGAGGAAATTTATCCTAGCATGAGAGTATGAGTGAACTAGGGCAGATGGAGGCATCAGAGCAACAAATTAATGGGCTATTAGCTGATTATTGCTTAGGTTCAGTGTTAGTGATGGCAATGGAAAAAATATATAAGAACCATAACTAAAGATAGACTTTAGGATGTAGCAACCCTGATGGCAAGAAGATGGAGCAGAGAAAGATCCATAAACTTTCCTTGTGGTTAACTCGGAGAATAATTGTGTATGAAGAAGCAAGTGACAAGCTGCCAGGGACAAGGTGGGTCACCGTGACATTGGGGTTGAAGGTCTGAGTGGAATATAGAGGATAAAAATGAGGTTGCTGAAAGCCACTGAGTACTCCCATTTAAAATAGCTGCTAATTTTTTTTTTTTTGTAGAACCTGTTACATACCAGGTACTTTTATAAGTACTTGCCATATATTAATTCATTTAACCATTGTGACCCCTCCATGAGGTAGGGACTATAAATGATTTCATTCTACAAATAACAAAACTGAGACTCTGAGTTCAATAATTGCTCCAGGTTGAATATCAATTTATACTCTTAGCTTCTGTTACCCTTCTAGACAGCAAACGAATACTAATTATTTTGCAAGTAATATTCATCTCCTCGATTCACTATTATTTGTTAGTCATTTGTTTACTAAATACAAGTAAGTCATTAAGTATTTTAGTCTTGATATATATCAAATTATATATACATACATATGATACATGCATGAATATAAATTGATTTTTGCAGTCTACCTGAAAATGAAATTCTGTCGTTTTAGTTGCAAATAGCTGTCACTGGAGTTTGACATTTCAGGCAGATGCAAAGGACATGTTTAGAAGAGATTCATATATGTTCCAAGGGTAGCACTGATGTTTTATCATATTGCCATTCTTGGTGAAAGAGATTCTGCTCTTTTGGTCTCCTTCTGACTTCTGTAGCTTATGAGGAGGATTGTCTTTCTAGAGAGCTTACAGTTTTACTTCTGCTAGGTATTACTCATTTTGCAGTTGCCTTTCTGCCATGATTTCAAATGCTTAATTTGCTAAAGTAATTGTTCTTGTAGCAGTAATGACTTACTGTGTTTCCCTGATGTTTAAGGTGCCTTACCTCTATCATTCATTATGAGATAATTACATTTTCTTTACTTCCTTTTTTAAAAGGAGGTCCCACTGGTAACAGTGTTTGCTGTGTATTCCTGTGGGTTAGAGCCATTGAGAAAGGTAGATGATTAGCTCATCTACCCTTGCTTGGCTGCAGGGGTACCTTGGAATTGGAACATTTCCTTATGTGGAGATAAGGAGCCCTCATAGCCTGCACTGTCATATGAACTGGTTTGGGAGATTATTTCCTTTGTCAATGTTTCAAGCATACTTCGTTTCATATCATATGAAACCAGTCCAGTTCTAAAACTTTCTCTATTCTTGGCAGAGGAGGAATGAGGCCCTTTGCCTGCAGCACAATAAGGGTACATACAGACCTTGTCCTTGTGTTTGCTGTGGGACAAGATGGGTTCACTGTAGAACCTCTATTGAAACCAACCTTTCTTAGCTTCTTTATGTGAAGAAAATGTTGATCCTGTTCTTTTCATGCAGTGAGATAACATCTTGGGACTACTCTTCTGGTGGTGGGCATTGCTCCGCTCTTTGTTTTCCTCCATACAATGGCACTCCCCCCCTGGAGTTGGAATTAGCTGTTACTTGCTTGACAAAGGCCTACACTCTAGCTCTCCGAAGAAGTAAGACATCAGATGCTGGGACTATCAGGCCAGTGTAAGCCTTTAAGAGCTAAAACTCAAAATAGAATAGTAAATATTTTATTTTATAATTTTTCAGGTTTTAAATTTAATTTTAAAGTGAATAAAACCACAATAAAACAAATTGAAACAGTGATAAGACAGTAGGAAATCTACAATAGTTACTATATTGCATATTGTAGTCCTCTAAATAGTTGCAGAATAGTAATAATTTTTAAACATAGATAAACAAAAAGAACAATGACTTGTAATTCCATTCATGTTCCCTGTACCTAGCTTATCCTATGATCAGCATTTTACATGTACTAAATCATGTACTTTGTTCACATTTCCTTAGTTTTTACCTGATATCATTTTTCCTTGCCAGAATTAAGAAATGGAATACCATAATAGCCTAGTGTGGTAGTGCACTCTGGAGGTTGAGGCAGGAGGATTGCCATGAGTTTGAGGCTAGCCTAGGCTACAAAGTAAATTCAAGGCTTGACTGAACTGCACTGCCTCAAAAAAAGTAGGATGCCATATTATATTTAGCTGTTATATCTTCTTAGGTTTTTCTTGTCTAGGCCAATTTTTATATTTTCCTTGTTTTTGATGACATTGATAGTTTTGAGGAATACTGGTTGGAATTTTGTAGAATGTTCTTTAATTGAGATTTATCTGATGTTTTCTAGTGATTAGCCTTGGCTTATGAGTTTTGGAAGGAAAAACATAGAAATTCCATGCTATTCTGATCACATTGTATCCAGGGTATATACTGTATACATGCTTTATTACTACTGAAGTTAACCTGACAAACCTGTCTTCCTCCCTAGATTATACTGTATTCTTTGGAAAGAAGCCTCTATGTACAGTCCAAAATTGTGGAGTGGGGAGTTATGCTCCACCTTAGTAAGGGTACAGTATCTACATAAATTATTTTGGATTCTACATTATGAGAGATTTGTCCCTTATTTATTATTTTGAGACAGGGTCTTGCTAACTTGCTAAGTTGCTCAGGCTGGGCTGAAATTTGTGATCCTCCTGCTTCAGGCTTCCAGAATACTGGCATTACCAGCTTGTGTCATCATGCCTAGTGTTATGGTTTAGATCTAAATGCCCTCAAAATCTCATGTGTTTGAAAGGTGATTGGATTATGGTAGTATAATACTCATAGTAGATTCATCCATGGATGAGTTCAGTAGCTAACTGTGCTATTAGGAGGTGGGGCCTGGATGGAGATGGGAAACTGGGGATGTGACCTAGAAATGTGTACGTCTCACTCTGCTTCCTGGCTGCCTTAGGTGAACAGCTATTCTTCAGCCAGTTCCTTCCACCAAGACTTTTCTTCCTTGGAGGCAACTGGTCATGGGTTAAATCCTCTAAAAACATGAGGCCAAATAAACATCCCCTTGTTTAAGTTGAGGGTGTTGGTGATTTTGTACCAACAGTGGGAAAGCTGATTAATACACCCTGCATCTTCTTTATCTATTTTAAGATAAATTTAAGTTTATGCTGCTGTTTCACATTCAAATTCATTATCTCATTCTACCCTCTTCCTTTTGCTTGTCTGTAACTTGAAATCTGTCTCCCACAGTCTACCATTCATTCACATAATGGTTCAGTTCCAGTATGCATGTAAAGCAGAATCAGAATTATTAATTCATAGTTTCACTGAAGATAACTTTAAATAGAATATGGTGGCAGTGACTATATCCAGTTTACTTCTCTTTTAGTCTTACTGTACACACTCATTTTCAAATTTCCCTAGTACTATTATTTCCCACTCCTTTCAATGATATTACACATCTATAATATAATTAGATTTTATACCAGTCATATGGTCAAATGGCGAGATCTGAAACTGAGAACAGATTTTTATACAATGGAGAAAAATGTCTTAAAATGCTGACCCCTTTTCCCAACTCCTAGGCACAGGGGAGTAAAAAATGAGCTAGAACTGTTTCCTGAAGTCTGCTAAACTTAGAGAACAACAATTTAGTGGAGACAGATTTTAGCAGGGTGAAGAGCTTTCTGTGAATAGCAATAGGAGAGCGTGTTTACCATGTTTCAGTGGAAAACTTTTGGAAAGTAGAGAGGCTGTGAAACCCAGGGTGGGGACAGGAAGCATAGAGCAATACTGGGACATGGGTGGAGAACATATTTGATAAGAATTGTTTCTGGTTTTGGTTATTGCCAAGGAAAATAGCAGATGTGAGGGCTTTTAACATAACTCTCAGATAAAGTGCTTTAGTGTCTGTGCGATTAGAGGCTCAAGGTGAGGCTCTTGGTCAGTATCCTGCTGCAGGGATGCCCATATCAGGTCAAGCAGAGACTATTGCTGGGAAAGCTATAAAGAAAACTCTAATTGAGTAATGCATAACATAAGAAAAGTTACAAGCAGTTACTTATATTAGAAATAGTACCTTTAAGCACTTTAGAAATATTAATTTATCCTGAAATAGTTGATTCATTAATTAAAGTCATTCACACATTCTTTAAAGCAATTCTTTTAAAGGAATGGTGTCTAAATTTTACTTCCTTGGACTACTTACCTGATAATGTGTACCTGAAAACAATGGAATTGTGTTTATTTAATAAGTACTGTAGTTTGGATTTTGAAAGTCCACCTTTGGAGGCATGAGTCATTTGCCCATGTGCTAGTGACTTTGCGGCACTATTGAGAGGTGGTGCACCCTTTAGGAGATGGGCTCTAAATGAAGGAAGTTGGACATTGTGGGTGGGATTCATGCCTCTTAGTATCTGTCTTTTCTTCCTGGTTGCTACGAGGTGTGCAGGCCTCCTCTGCCACACATTACCAGCGTGATGTGCTGTGCTGCCTCAGGGTTAAAGCAACAGGGCCAACTATTCATGAACTGAAACCTCTAAAACCATGAGCCAAAAAAACCTCTTTCTTCCTGCTGAGCTGATTATCTCAGGTATGTTGTCATAGTAATGGGGCACTAACATAATATGCTTAACAATCAAGAGATCACCCTACCTTCTCTGAAATAACAAGTACCTGCACACGTACCCTGCTGTTGGTTATTTTCATTGACTTTGGGCAAAACAGTATTCACTGTCTTCTATGTTCTCCACTTGTGTCCCTGTATTTCTCTGTGCTTTCTCTCCATTCACACAACAGCTTCAGCAATGCATGTGTCAGGACAACTCTGGGAATTGAGGAGAGACAGAAATGACTAACTTCGTCTCCACAATAGAGATGGTGTGGGAAAGCATCATTGTCCAAGGGAAAGTCAGGACCTTCTTGAGTTATGTGCTGGGGATGGCAGGGTTTGTTCTAACCTATCTCTTCATTGCATAAAAATAGTAGATATTAGGCCATTGTCTGGTGCCTAGCCTTAATAACTGGCACCTACAATGGTTTGTCCTATGGATGCAGGCAGGAATTTACCCCTCCCCCAACTCTTATGTTAAAGGCATTAAGAGGGTGGAAACAATCTCACTATGGTGTTTAGCCATGTGGCCTCTGGGGAGTAATTATGTCAGGTATTTAGGATGGAGCTTCCATGTTTGAAATCTAGTGCTTTTATACAAAGAAGGAGAGAGCTTACACAGAGATACACACATGCTCCCACCATGATGTGGGGCAGCTCAGACAACTGTGACCAGAGCTATGCAGTGCTGCTTTTCCCTGGTATCTCCAGAACCACAAGGCAAAATAAACTTTTCTTTGTAGTCTGCCTCAGGTATTTTGTTACAACAATGAAAATGACTAAATCACTCATGATTGCTGCTCCAGTGTCAGAAAGTGACTAATTTCACATGGATTTTTCCCATTATGTGGAAATAGTTTTATATCTGATAAAACCAGAGTCTAAATGTACAGTTGTTGCTGGAAAGTTTATTCCATAAGGAAAAATTATATCCAAAATTTGTGTCCTGTCAATCTATTTGAATGTAGGAAATATATTTAAAATATATATAAATGAAATAAAAGATAAAATAATTATGGATAAATATAAGTAAAAATAAGTATTTTAAAAATTGATAGTTAC
The DNA here is from genome assembly GCA_004363535.1 of Dasyprocta punctata. Taxonomy (NCBI): domain Eukaryota; kingdom Metazoa; phylum Chordata; class Mammalia; order Rodentia; family Dasyproctidae; genus Dasyprocta; species Dasyprocta punctata. Next base: position 762 of record RJWM01038106.1, on the reverse strand, counting down.
AAAAGTTAAATAAATATATTTAAATGATTACAGAATGCCTATAATATACAGTCTTTATTATTTTGTTATTTATTTGGTACTTGGGATTGAACTCACAACCTCATGCTTGTTTTAATATTTTTAAAAAATTTAGACATCACATAGGCAAAAGATTAAGATGATATCTACTAATGATCTGGAGTTTTTTTTTAAAGATTATATCAATTATATTTAATTTATTTGTTAAGAGTTTGGGTTAAGCATTTGTAAATATATTCTTATTCCAGTCAGAACTCTAATCTGAAAGTCTAGAAGTCTTTTCAGTAACGGAAGTCTTTAAAGGAGTTGACCATTTCCTGGGAGACAGAAAATATCCCCTAAACAAAGAAAGTAACTGACTGAGGATCAGGTAATAAAATGGCAAGATCAGAAAGTCAGGAGATACAATCTTAGTCAGATTTCAAGAAGGCAAAAAAAAAAAAAAACTTAACTGAAAAAAAAAAGTTATATGTTGCAGTAGACTCCTTGTACTAAAAGCAGAAAAAAGGTAGCAAAACTGAAATGTGATTATACCAAAGTATATGTAGGGTACTCGGCTGGAGAGATGTTTCTCTTCATCTAAATATTACAAACATTTCTCTGTGGGTTTGAATGCCAGCCCTGCCTCATCCACCAAATAAATTACACGTAAATTTGTAGTTGTTCAGGGTGATATACAGCATACCCAGAGAACATTCTATAAGATGACTCAGAATCTGTACAGTATCATTCAAGTAAGTTGTC